>JASDQU010321110.1:0-13107 GCA_032191745.1 Picea mariana | reverse complement strand
TAAGTGTCATAATTCTTGCGCAAAAGGCATCTAACTCTTTTCCTTTCTTTTAGTCATGGCAACAACATATTTAATGCAATATGAGGATAAGGAGTCTCGTAAATTGATGATGAAGAAACCATTTGTGCATATGAGAAGAATAAAATATCACTATATTTTAATCTAGCTATTTGTTTGCAGGTCACATTTCTTACTAAAAAAAAGAGCGAAATCAAGTTAATGCAAATTCTCTAAGGGGGTCCAACCTACTAGTTAAATAATATAGTAATAGAAATAATATAGTGCATTGCAATATTTTGTAGGAAGGATTACTATTGTGCAATTTTGCCTCAACAACCTATTGCTCTACAGTAAATATCAAGGATGCTCTTGAGCCTTGAGACTTCTATTAAGGAGCCAAACACGCTACAGAAAACAACGTCAACAAACAAAAGGTGAGAAACCCTCTCCGATTCTATCACTTTTACTCCTCTCAACAAACCACTAGAGCAAGCCTCTTTCGTCATTTTACTCAAAGCTTCTGCTATGATGAAGAATAAGAAAGGAGATAATGGGAAACCTTGACGCAAACCCCTTGATGCTTTGAAAAAGAGTGAGGGGCATATGTTAATCAACACTACAAAGGACATGCTCTAAAGACAAACCATGATCCAGTTCACTATCTTTAACTTCATTCCCATTTGAATAAGAACCAGGTGGAGGAACGTCCAACTAACCCTGTAGTAGGCTTTGGATATGTCCAACTTTAAAATGGTTGCTTTAAGATTTTTCTTCTTCAACGAGTGAAGGAATTCTTGAGCAATGGCCACAACTTCATGGATGGCCACACTTGAATAGCCACTTAATAATTTTTTATATCTTTTGATGCCCTTGAATAATTATTGAATAGATATACTTTCTTTTAATTATGTCAGGTGTAGTTTCTTTCTCCACATTAATATAACACTATTTCACAAGGTAGGGTCGCGGCTAATCCAAGTGGATATAGGTGGCCACCCACCTATTCCAATTGGCTCCTCGTGTTTGTTTTTTGTTCAACACGTTTTTTTGTACTGCTTTGTAATTGTGGGTTCTACACTTCTGGGGTTGTCTGAGGCCCCATACATCCTCCAAGTGGATACAGGTGGCCTCTCGCCTAATCCAATTGGATTATTTTGTATGTTTTCATGTCAACACATCTTATTGTACTTCCAGGGCTGTTTTGGGGCCCTAAACATTGTTTTATTTTTTCTCGCCACAATCAAACTATAGACAGAGTCAGAGTTTGATGGTGAAATGTGTAGCTCTCTGAAATACCTTTCCAACGGGCTATCACATGCCTAAAATGGAGGTCGTATGCAAAAGTTATGACCATTGGAAGTTGAGGTACCAAATTACACCAACTTACCCTTAGGGTCCACATGACTTTTGGCGTTTCACCTTCTAGGGTTAGGTTTTTGGATGTCTAGGGTTTTGGAATTCATGAGTAATATCAAAAAGGCCTCTGGAGCCTCATTGTAATCCATTTTTCTTAGACGGATGCACATAACAACCACATCTCTTCTCAAAGATAACTGCCACCATTCGAGCAAGTGTTTCAATTATGTAGTTTTACAGTTTCAACCTATTTCATTATTTAATAGAAGATATTGTTCACTGGATATTTGTGTTATTCTTCGTATCTCTGTGTTTATTGTATTCAGTCTGTTAATCAGTTCGTTCCGTTCCTAAATCCAGATCAGTAGTATTAGAGCGGTCTGCTCTTCATTTATTTTTCTTCGTGTATGTCTCCGACAAAATATGGGTACAAGAAGTTGGGACTTGAACCAATCAAGCCATTACAAGATCGGCCACGCCGAGCCTGACAACAATGCATGGGGGATGAAAAGAAATATGATGGAGTAGGAGATCCTATTAAAATGTTGCTCGAGGAAGCCCTTGCACAACAAAGGAACAAAATGATGGACAAGTTCGCGCAGATCCTTCGGCGACTGCCCACAGGAGAAGCATCTTCATCAAGCGGCCATGAAACCCCCTTCAAGGTATAAGTAAATTTTGATATTCCATTATTTGAAGGACTGATAGATGCGGATGCTGTAGATAAATGGTTGAATCTGCTTGAACGATATTTTTCGATCCACAATTTTTTCGATAGGGAAAAGATCACTTTTGCACTCCTCAAGTTCATTCCCCATGTTAAAGACCGGTGGGATACTTACTCTGAGAAAAGGGCCGTGGAGGAATCTAAAATTTTTATGGTGGCCCCTACATGGGATTCCTTCTGGGACGCCATTAAAGAACAATACTATCATGTTGGAAGCTACAAGGACCAATACACCAGATGGACCACCCTACGTCAAGAATGGGACCAGACAGTACCAGATTTCACCAATATTTTCCATACCCTACGCACCAAATTGGGTATCAAAGAATCTGAGCGTCATCTGGTGCTCAAATACCGTGGATGTTTGCATAGATACATTCAAACATAAATGGAGTTCTTGGACATCGCCTCATTGGGCATGGCTTATAGACATGCTATCAATATCGAGCATAAATTTAAGAAGAAACGACGAGAGTTTGGATCTACAAACCCCTCACAGCCAAAGCAGGGAAAAGGTAGCCACAACCCACACAACAAGGGACCAAGTTGATATGGTCGCCCTCAGAACAACCAGTCCAAGCCGCAACACAAGAAGGGCAATGAGAAGATGAAGAAGGACATGGGAAAATGGTGTGAGTACCATAAAAGTCCTAGGCACAACACCGAAGAATGACGCTCCAAGCAGTTCCTCATGGATAAGCTGAAGGCTTCCGAGTCAGAGACCGATTCTAATTCTGAGTCAAATCTGAAAGGAGGGAATCAGATTATCGATGCTGAACCCAATGCCACTGTCACTACCACCAAAGTCCGGCCAAGCGAACCAAAAGAACCAGAGGAAGGGGAATGCCTATTTCACTCGTAGATGTGGGTCAAAGGGGCCCTGATTCATTTCATTGTCGACAAAGGTAGTCAGGATAACCTGATTTCAGCAGAGGTCGTCAAGCGGCTGGACCTACCAATGACATCGCACCCGTAGCCCTACACTATCGGCTGGCTTCGCCAAGGAAGAGATCTCTGTGTCAACCAACAATGTCATCTGCCCTACGACATCAAGCTTTTCAAAGATGATGTACTGTGTGATATTTCTCTCCTTGAAGTTTGTGATGTTCTTTTAGCAAAACCATATTTGAGGAAGCACCATTTTTGTATGAGTCTAGACCCCGCAGTGTTATTATTACTTTGGGTAGAGAATTGTACAAGATCCCAGAGGTAGCGCTGCCTACTACTATTTTTTTAATCTCTGCTAAGCAATGCAGTAAGTTCATTTCATAGACCTGGAAGTTCATCTTCTTTGTGATCCATGCTCATAGTAAGAAGAAGGTCATCACCACATCCGTGGCCTTTACACAATGCCTCTCTTTGCACCAGAAGAAAGTGGACGGGATTGTGGAAGAATACAAAGACATCTTCTACTCGCCTACATGGGTACCGACATAGTGCCAAGTCAAGCATCCAATTGATATGACCCTCGACACGCCTCTACCTAATGGACCAGTCTATTGACACTCGCTGATGTAGAATGACGAAATGAGGTGTCAGATCTAAGAGATTCTTCAAAAGGGTCACATTAGGCCCAACTCCTCCCCTTACGGAAGCCCGATTGCATTGGTGCAGAAGAAGGACGAGACTTGGCGACTCTGCATTGATTACAAATCCTTAAACAAAATCACAGCCAGGAACCACTACCCCATTCCCAAGATTGATGATCTTATTGACCAACTCAAGGGGGAAAAGTTCTTTAGCAAGATTGACCTAAAGTTTGGCTACCACCAGGTTCCCATCGAACCAACTGATGTATGGAATACAACCTTCAAGTCTAAAGAAGGTCTCTACGAATGGCTAGTCATGCCCTTTGGCTTAACAAATGCACCAACCACTTTCATGAGGTTGATGGATGATGTATTGAAACCCTTCACCAACTCCTTTGTTGTAGTATATTTGGATGACATCCTCATCTTCAACAGAACGTGGGAGGAGCACATGCGACATATTCAACAGGTTTTGGGCACTCTGTGGCAGCACAATATTTATGACAACTTGGAAAAATGCTATTTTGGCATGGACATGGTCCAATACTTGGGCTACATTATTGATGAGCATGGGGTACATATTAATCTAGCTAAGGTCCAATTCATCCGTGATTAGCTATCCCTAACCACACTGACTGAGCTTCAGAGCGTTTTGGGACTAGCCAACTTCTACAGACGGTTCGTGTTGGGATTCTCCCATATTGCATGGGCCCTCAACTAGGTGACCAAGGGCGGTGGTAGGGCCAAGTTCATGCGGGGGAAGGAGGAGAAATGAGCATTCAATGATCTAAAGCATCTCTTATGCTAGGCTCTAGTACTCTCCTTGCCCGATCTGCAACAACCATTCGAGATTGAGAGTGATGCATCTGACTATGTTGTTGGCACAGTTCTCACTCAGCATGAGTATCGGGTGGCATACTATAGTGAGACACTCTCTGATACTATCCGAAAATACCCCACCTATGACAAGGAAATTTATTCCATTGTACAAGCCTGTCGTCAATGGAAATATTACATTCTGGGGAAAGAGACAATCATACACATTGATCACAAGCCTCTGCAGTTCATATAGACACAGGGTAAGTTACAAAATGACCACCATCAGAAGTGGTCCACCTACCTGCAACAGTTCCATCTCAACATCAAGTATAATATAGGTATCTCCAATTGTGTCATTAACTACCTCAGTCAGCCTCCTGTGGCTGCACTCACCACTGTGATCCATTCCCGTGGACATAAAGGATCTGAGTGGCCCCAAATGTATCACCAAGATCCGAACTTCACCGCCACATATCAGCTCTTGGGTACAGGCGCAACTGCCACTGATTTTCACATTCAAGAAATACTCTTATGAAACCTGGGCCATCTCTGTGTTCCTACAAACGAGCGTGCAAAGTTGATTGGGAAGCCCACTACAATCAGGTGGGAGGAAATTTTGGCATAGAGAAAACTGTGGTCGTTCTTCAAAAACATTTTTATTGGCCAAAACTTCGACAGGACGTCAGTAAGTATATTAGATCTTGCACTGCCTGTGCCATTGCCAAACCAACCATCAAGAAGCAAGGCTTATACACCCCTCTTCCTATTCCTGAGAAGCCTTGGGAATCCATCTCAATGAATTACATGTTTGGCTTGACGTCCACCAAGCAAGGAAATGACTGCATGTTTGTGGTCACTGATCAATTTTCGAAGATGGCCATCCTCACAACATTTAAGAAGAATGTCACAGAGGCAGATACTGCTAAGATATTCTTCGAACGAGTGTGGGTCCACTTTGGGATACCACAGACCATCATATCCGACCAAGAAAACAGGTTCCTTAGCACCTTTTGGTTGAGTCTCTAGTCTCTTTTGGACACCAAGATCACAAAATCCACTGCTTTCCACCCCCAAACCGATGGCCAAACATAGGTCATCAATCGCATGATTGTGCACATCCTGTGTATGTACAATTCTAATCATCCACGTACATGGGACAAGAGTCTCCCATATGTCCAATACAATTACAACGGGGCTCTCCATAGTTCCACTGGCCATAGCCCATTTCAGGTGGGTCTAGGATTCCAACCCTTGGGACCCATTGATGTTGCACTTCCTCTTGCCACTGCATAAACAGACTCTTCCCTTGATCAGTCTGTGATTGACAAAGACACTAGATTCATTGAGCGGATTCAACACATCCCCCAACAGGTCCAGGAGATTTTTTAGAAATCCAATGCTAAGTACAAGCAATGACATGATCAACACAGGGTACCACACCAGTTTCATGTTGGCGACAAAGTTTGGTTACATTTGCAGAAGGAGCTTTTGATTGGGCCCCATCAGAAGCCTTGCCCACTTCGTTATGGGCCTTACACTATCACCAGGGCTATGGGTAGTAATGCTTTTGAGCTCAACACTCTACCCTTCCTTGGTCTGCATCCAATATTCAATGTGGACCTCCTTTGGCCATATTTTTTCCCATTTTTGGACACCTCTGAGATCGCAGAACAACTGACACCAACAAAGCTCAATCCTGACTGCATGGAACAAGCATCCACTGATCAGATAGTGAAAACAAAGGTCAAGGGCACTCACCAACAATGGATCTAGCTTTATCGGGTTGTCAAGGCATGGCAACTCCTACACCAAGGCAAGTGGCTCACCCGGGGCCAAATCCAACAAAAGTTTCCTCACCTGATGGGGGAACTCAACGCAATGGAGACCATGGCTTCCTAAGGGGGGAGGATTGATCTAGGTGGATATTGGTGGCCGCCCACCTATTCCAACTGGTTCCTTGTGTCCATTTTTTGTTCAACACGTTCTTCTGTACTACTTTGTAATTGTGGGTTCTACACTTCTGGGGCTGTCTAAATCCCCACACATACTCCTGGTGGATACGGGTGGCCTCTCACCTAATCCAAATGGCTTATTTTGTTTGTTTTCATGTCATCACATCTAGATGTACTTCCAGGGTTGTTTTGGGGCCCTAAACGTTGGTTTTTTTTGCTCGCCATAGTCAATCTGTAGACAGAGTCAGAGTTTGACGACAGAATGTGTAGTTCTCTGAAAGACGTTTCCAACGGGTTATCACGTGCCTAAAACAAAGGTCATTTTGAAAAGTTACGACCCTTGGAAGTTTGTGATGTCCCGTTCCCAAGAGTAGGTCAACAGAGAGTGACTTAGTAGTCTATTTGTTCCTGTAGACTATAGTCAGGCACAAACATGCAATGTGAGAAGAAATAAGGAAGAATTGATGACTAAACGATGAATTAAGCCAAAAAACATAGGAAAAGTCACTTAAGCCTAAGTCAATGGAGAAATAAAATGAAAAGGTTTTAAGGGGGGACTTAATTAATTAATTACTCAACTTAGGAGGAAAAGCACCTAGCTTAAGTGAGGTCAATGCTGAATTAGATCGGGAAGAGTATAAAGGGAGGAATTTGGCCTAATTCCTCATTATGCTATGTTATGATTTGATGTTGAGAGAGTTCCCAGAGGAGGAGGAGATCCTATTCAAATGTTGGTCGAGGAAGCCCTTGCACAACAAAGGAACAAAATGATGGACAACTTCGCGCAGATCCTTCGACGACTGCCCATAGGAGAAGCATCTTCATCAAGCATCCATGAAACCCCCTTCAAGGTACAAGTAAATTTTGATATTCCATTATTTGAAGGACTGATAGATGCAGATGCTGTAGATAAATGGTTGAATCTGCTCGAAGGATATTTTTCGATCCACAATTTTTTCGATAGGGAAAAGATCACTTTTGCACTCCTCAAGTTCATTCCCCATGTTAAAGACTGGTGGGATACTTACTCTGAGAAAAGGGCCGTGGAGGAATCTAAATTTTTTATGGTGGCCCCTACATGGGATTTCTTTCGGGACGCCATTAAAGAACAATACTACCTTGTTGGAAGCTACGAGGACCAATACACCAGATGGACCACCCTACGTCAAGAATGGGACCAGACAGTACCAGATTTCACCAATATTTTCCATACCCTACGCACCAAATTGGGTATCAAAGAATCTGAGCGTCATCTGGTGCTCAAATACCGCGGATGTTTGCATAGATACATTCAAACAGAAATGGAGTTCCTGGACATCGCCTCATTGGACATGGCTTATAGTTATGCTATCAATATCGAGCATAAATTTAAGCAGAAACGATGAGAGTTTGGATCTGCAAACCCCTCACAGCCGAAGCAGGGAAAAGGCAACCATAACCCACACAACAAGGGACCAAGTTGATATGGTCGCCCTCAGAACAACCAGTCCAAGCTGCAACACAAGAAGGGAAATGAGAAGACGAAGAAGGACACGGGAAAATGGTGTGAGTACCATAAAAGTCCTAGGCACAACACCGGAGAATGACGCTCCAAGCAGTCCCTCGTGGTCGAGATGAAGGCTTCCGAGTCAGAGGCCGATTCTAATTCTGAGTCAAATCCGGAAGGAGGGAATCAGATTATCGATGCTGAACCCAATGCCACTGTCGCTACCACCAAAGTTCGGCCAAGTGAACCAAAAGAACCAGAGGAAGGGGAATGCCTCTTTCACTCGTAGATGTGGGTCAAAGGGGCCCTGATTCATTTCATTGCCGACAACGGTAGTTAGGATAACCTGATTTCAGCAGAGGTCGTCAAGCGACTGGACCTACCAACGACATCGCACCCATATCCCTACACTATCGGCTGGCTTCGCCAAGGAAGAGATCTATGTGTCAACCAACAATGTCGTCTGCCCTACAACATCAAGCTTTTCAACGATGAGGTACTGTGTGATATTTCTCTCCTTGAAGTTTGTGATGTTCTTTTAGCAAAACCATATTTGAGGAAGCATCATTTTTGTATGAGTCTAGACCCCGCAGTGTTATTATTACTTTGGGTAGAGAATTGTACAAGATCCCAGAGGTAGCGCTGCCTACTACTATTTTTTTAATCTCTGCTAAGTAATGCAGTAAGGTCATTTCACAGACCTGGAAGTTCGTCTTCTTTGTGATCCATGCTCATAGTAAGAAGAAGGTCGTCACCACATCCGTGGCCTTTAAACAATGCCTCTCTTTGCACCAAAAGAAAGTGGACGGGATCGTGGAAGAATACAGAGACATCTTCTCCTCACCTACATGGGTACCGACACATTGCCAAGTCAAGCATCCAATTGATCTGACCCTCGACACGCCTCTACCTAATGGACCTGTCTATCGACACTCGCTGATGGAGAATGATGAAATGAGGTGTCAGATCTAAGAGCTTCTTCAAAAGGGTCACATCATGCCCAACTCCTCCCCTTGCGGAAGCCTGATTGCACTGGTGCAGAAGAACGACGAGACTTGGCGACTCTGCATTGATTACAAAGCCTTAAACAAAATCACAGCCAGGAACCACTACCCCATTCCCAGGATTGATGATCTTCTTGACCAACTCAAGGGGGTAAAGTTATTCAGCAAGATTGACCTAAAGTTTGGCTACCACCAGGTTCCCATTGAACGAACTGATGTATGGAAGACAACCTTCAAGTCTAAAGAAGGTCTCTACGAATGGCTAGTCATGCCCTTTGGCTTAACAAATGCACCAACCACTTTCATGAGGTTGATGGATGATGTATTGAAACCCTTCACCAACTCCTTTGTTGTAGTATATTTGGATGACATCCTCATCTTCAACAGAACTTAGGAGGAGCACATGCGACATATTCAACAGGTTTTGGGCACTCTGTGGCAGCACAAGATTTATGACAACTTGGAAAAATGCTCTTTTGGCATGGACATGGTCCAATACTTGGGCTACATTATTGATGAGCATGGGGTACATTTTGATCTAGCTAAGGTCCAAGTCATCCGTGATTAGCCAGCCCTAACCACACTGACTAAGCTTCAGAGTGTTTTGGGACTAGCCAACTTCTACAAATGGTTCGTGTTTGGATTCTCCCATATTGCATGGGCCCTCAACCAGGTGATCAAGGGCGGTGGTAGGGCCAAGTTCATGTGGGGGAAGGAGGAGAAATGAGCATTCGATGATATAAAGCATCTCTTATGCTCATCTCTAGTGCTCTCCTTTCCTGATCTGCAACAACCATTCGAGATTGAAAGTGATGCATCTGACTATGTTGTTGGCGCAGTTCTCACTCAACATGAGCATCGGGTGGCATACCATAGTGAGACACTCTCCGATACTATCCGTAAATACCCCACCTATGACAAGGAAATTTATTCCATTGTACAAGCCTGTCGTCAATGGAAATATTGCATTCTGGGGAAAGAGACAATCATACGCATTGATCACAAGCCTCTACAGTTCATATAGATAGGTAAATTACAGAATGACCACCATCGGAAGTAGTCCACCTCCTTGCAATAGTTCCATTTCAACATCAAGTATAATATAGGTATCTCCAATCTTGTCGTTAACTACCTCAGTCAGCCTTCTGTGGCTGCTTTCACCACTGTGATCCATTCTCGTGGACATAAAGGATCTGAGTGGCCCCAACTTTATCACCAAGATCCGAACTTCGCCGCCACATATCAGCTCTTGGGTACAGGCGCAACTGTCACTGATTTTCACATTCAAGACATACTCTTATGAAACCTGGGCCATCTTTGTGTTCCTACAAGCGAGCATGCAAAGCTAAATGGGAAGCCCACTACAATTAGGTGGGAGGACATTTTGGCATAGACAAAACTTGGCCGTTCTTCAAAAACATTTTTATTGGCCAAAAATTCGACAGGACGTCAGCAAGTATATCAGATCTTGCACGGCCTGTGCCATTGCTAAACCAACCATCAAGAAGCAAGGCTTATACACCCCTCTTCCTATTTCTGAGAAGCCCTGGGAATCCATCTCAATGAATTACATGTCTGGCTTGACGTCCACCAAGCAAGGAAATGGCTGCATGTTTGTGGTCGTTGATCGATTTTCGAAGATGGCCATCCTCACAGCATGTAAGAAGAATGTCACAGAGGCAGATACTGCTAAGATATTCTTCGAACGAGTGTGAGTCCACTTTGGGATACCACAGACCATCATCTCCGACCAAGAAAACAGGTTCTTTAGCACCTTTTGGTCGAGTCTCTGGTCTCTCTTGGACACCAAGATCACAAAATCCACTGCTTTCCACCCCCAAACTGATGGCCAAACATAGGTCATCAATCGGATGATTGTGCACATCTTGTGTATGTACAATTCTAAGCATCCACGTACATGGGACAAGAGTCTCCCATATGTCCAATACAATTACAACATGGCTCTTCATAGTTCCACCGGCCATAGCCCATTTCAGGTGGGTCTAGGATTCCAACCCTTGGGACCCATTGATGTTGCACTTCCTCTTGCCACCGCATAGACAGACTCTTCCCTTGATCAGTCTGTGATCGACAAAGACACTAGATTCATTGAGTGGATTCAGCACATCCCCCAACAGGTCCAGGAGATTTTTTAGAAATCCAATGCTAAGTACAAGAAACGCCATGATCAACACAGGGTACCACACCAGTTTCATGTTGGCGACAAAGTTTGGTTACATTTGCAGAAGGAGCTTTTGACTGGGCCCCATCAGAAGCCTTTCCCACTTCGTTATGGGCCTTACACTATCACCAAGGCTATGGGTAGCAATGCTTTTGAGCTCAACACTCTACCCTTCCTTGGTCTGCATCCAATATTCAATGTGGACCTCCTTCAGCCATATTTTTCCCCATTTTTGGACACCTCTGAGATCGCAGAACAACTGACACCAACATAGCTCAATCCTAACTTCATGGAACAAGCATCCACTGATCAGATAGTGAAAACACAAGTCAAGGGAAATCGCCAGCAGTGGATCTATCTTTATCGGGTTGTCAAGGCAGGGCAACTNTAAGGGGGGAGGATTGATCTAGGTGGATATTGGTGGCCACCCACCTATTCCAACTGGCTCCTCGTGTCCATTTTTTGTTCAACACGTTCTTCTGTACTGCTTTGTAATTGTGGGTTCTACACTTCTGGGGCTGTCTGAATCCCCACACATACTCCTGGTGGATACGGGTGGCCTCTCACCTAATCCAAATGGCTTATTTTGTTTGTTTTCATGTCATCACATCTAGATGTACTTCCGGGGTTGTTTTGGGGTCCTAAACGTTGTTTTTTTTGGCTTGCCATAGTCAAACTGTAGACGAAGTCAGAGTTTGATGACATAATGTGTAGTTCTCTGAAAGACCTTTCCAACGAGTTATCACGTGCCTAAAACGGAGGTCATTTTGAAAAGTTACGACCCTTGCAAGTTTGTGATGTCCCATTCCCAAGAATAGGTCAATAGGGAGTGACTTAGTAGTCTATTTGTTCCTGTAGACTATAGTCAGGAACAAACATGTAATGCGAGGAGAAATAAGGAAGAATTGATGGTTAAACAATGAATTAAGCCAAAAAACATAGGAAAAGTCACTTAAGCCTAAGTCAATGGAGAAATAAAATGAAAAGGTTTTAAGGGGGGAATTAATTAATTAATTACTCAACTTAGGAGGAAAAGCGCCTAGCTTAAGTGAGGTCAATGTTGAATTAGATCGGGAAGAGTATAAAGGGAGGAATTCGACCTAATTCCTCATTATGCTATGTTATGATTTGATGTTGAGAGAGTTCCTAGAGGAGGAGATTCGACTTCTACTGTTTTGTGGATTTCTGGAGGAAACCACCACCACTGATCGGTTTCGGTGTTGAGATACACACTCTAGCCCATCAGAGATACCATCCATGTATTTCAGCGAGCGATTCATGAGTATCCAGTTTGCAGTGTTGCGCAGCTCAGCCAGTGAGGGCGCAGGTCAGAGGGAGGGTTTGTGTAGCTGCATGAGATCAGAGCTCGTATTGCAGATCCCTTCCGATCCAGTTGAGATCCTGCCAGGGTGCATAGATTTAGCCACCTCCCATCAGATTCTGATGGTGGAATATTTTCGGGTGCAACATTCAACCATCCAGGGCGCAACTCTTGTGGAAGGATAGTTAGGGTTATAGACGGAGTATCAGATCAGATATGAGGAAACCCCTCCGACCCAGTTGAGCATTAGCCAGGGTGATCATTTTGAGTCATATAGTAGCCTATTCCATTGAGGGAATTATTTGAGCGCATTCAGAGAGTCCAGGAGGTGCGCAGACCCCCAGGGGGTGAGATCTGGAGCCTCAGAGGATAGATCTTTCATTCGAGAGTCACTAGGATCACTCTAGAGGCCAGGGTGCTTCTATTGATACAGTTTCCAGCTCATTCCAACGGTTATAGCCTTCTGGACAAGTTTTCCAGTTTGTAGTTATTACCGTGCTTTGCCAGAACTGCCAATTTTGCCAATCTATCCGTGCATGCATCTGATCTGCCTTCATCTTCTGGTCATGAGTATTTTATGTTATTTGCTTGTATTCTAGTGACGATCCTGTTGATACTGAGAGGGGGGTGAATCAATATCAAGTACAATTTAAATTTTTTTTCAACTTATACTTAAACCATTCAACTATATCCAATCAGCAATGAACAATAGTATAAGAGTTACACCAATA
>JASDQU010321106.1:0-13204 GCA_032191745.1 Picea mariana | reverse complement strand
TTCTCTATATATGAAACACTCATCATTGTAATAACATTATCTCACATAAAAAATATCAACATGGTATCAAAGAGGGACTGGGCTTGAATCCCTCACAAGAGGGCCCAAAGAAGATTATATATTTCCTAGTGGGTAATGTACAACCCTCAACATGAGATACAAAAATCAGACTGTAGAGATTAATATGAGATTACACATCTATTAAATAGTTTTAAGTTGTCGGTACATATAACTTCCGCTAAAAGGATTAAAGATATACAAATATCTTTCCCATGGCCATTGTAAGACCACGAGTGCCATTTTTAGCACACTTTTGATATTGAAAGATATTGGCAGACAACAATATTACACTACAAGAAGATACGAATGGATATGAAGTTGTGTTGGTGAAAAACATTGTTGAAGAGGTGGTTAAACATTGTACGACGGGTCATTGTAGCTAGCCTTAAACTTAATGCTACTACTCCATCGTGGTGCATTAAATGCCTATTTTCCTGTGGTTCAATCACAAGCCATATTTTTTATTATGAGTTCCTATCATGATCATGTAATAGAAAGCAAAATTTTCTAGTAATTCAGTTGGCTCGATATAATTTTACTAGTTTCGCTGGCTCGATGGCACACAAACTATATTTGTAATTTTTGACTGGCTATCAAGAGCATCCAATTGAAGGTGAACCCCATTTGTAGTTACTCTAGGTCAATCAAACAGAAACCATATTTGTAATTTCTGAATGCCTATAGTGACCATCTAATTGAAGGAGAACTTTATTTGTAGTTCCCCTGGATCGATCGAACACAAATTATATTTGAAATTTCTAAATTCCTATTGTCCTAGGAGAGATGGATATGAGATGTGGAGAGACTTGTCGCTATCTGGTCGAAGCCCATGTTCAAGATATGTAATTCACGAGTTTGACTTCTCGAGAAGTGTGTAGGGTTCCCAATGGTTGTTTACCGTGTAGACACACTCATCACGAGCTCGCAGCACGGGGAGGACAAGAAATGCATACAGTCCATCGTAACAACAAGGAAGGGTTGAATTCACTCCATTCTACTATGAGTAGTGGGCATGCTAATTTTGTGGAAGCATTACTATAGACATGTGCATGTGTTTATGTGGTAAACTATGGTGAGCACACAATTTTGCATTACACTATGAGTAAAGGGAGGGTTAATATTGCCTAAGTTTTAATCTCCAATGGTGTCAATGTCAAGCTAAAGGAAGAGTTTGGTTACACTCCATTGCATCAGGAAGCAAGGGAAGGGCACCCATAAATATGCGAGTTGTTGAAAAGAGATCTTTGAGGTAGCAGTGTGAGACATTCTTCCCAGAGGGTCCTATGTGGTCTAGTATGGAGGAATGTGGAATTCATACTAACATGCCTCAGATGGTCATATGAAGGAACCAAGACATTGTGTTCACGAGGAAACCTCGATATGTATTGGGGGACATTGGCTCCATGATGAAACCCCGATATGTCCTATAGAAGAGATTGGTTCCATGAGGGAACCTCGATATGTTTTATACATGTGTTCGACATGTGTTCCAGGAGGGAACCACAAGATGTCTATTATGGACACAGTTCATGAGTGAAGCCCAATGTTGGACACTTCAGGATATTTAGGTGTTCAGTATACATTCATGTACCCAAGGAGAAAAGGACCAAGCTAGACCCTTCAGGCATAAATGGTACATTTGTGGGGTACAATGAGTCTTCGAAGGCATACCAGATCTACATCCCTGGTCAAAGACAGATTGAGGTGAGGAGATATGTTACCTATGAGGAAGAGGTAGCCTTCAGGAGATCTAGAGGATATCACATGGAGATTGATAGTGAGAGACAAAGAGAGATGGTGCCTTCTCCCCCTCACCCTCCAGCATTTCATAGGGAGTCAGTTGAGCTTATTGATCCAATTGATCTCGTTGATCTTGTAGTTCTAGTTAATGTTCCCAAAGATATTGTAGTAGTTCAGAAGAGACCTGGATGGTCTCATCAGAATCTGTAGGAGCCATAAGGACATGCATATCCTCATGGTACCTTATGAGAGACAAATATAACTCATATATATTCATGTTATGTCACATCTATGAGCCAGAATCATTAATTCTGAGCCTTCTTGTTATGAGGAGGCAACTAGTTATCCAGTATGGAGAGATGTCATGATGGAGGAGTATCAGTCCATCATGAAGAATGATGTGTGGGATATTGTTTTGATACATGAGGGGAATTTTGTAGTGACTTCCAAGTGGATATATAATATCAAACACACAACTGATAGGAGTGTCAAGAAGAAAAAAACAGGAATTGTTGATAAAGGATTCTCTCAAGTGGAGGGAATAGATTATGAGGATAAATTTGCTCTTGCTGCTTGACACACTTCTATCTAGACGATTATTTACCTTGCAACATCCATGGGTTCAAGACTACATCATATGGATGTGAATACAAAATTTCTCAATGGAGAGATTGAGGAAGAAGTATACATTGAGAAACTAGATGGTTTTGTGATACATGAGAAGGAGTCTCATGTGTGCAGGTTGAAGAAGACCCTGTATGGACTCAAGTAGGCACCTCAAACTTGGTATGTGAGGATTGGTGGATACCTGATGAGTTTGGGTTTCAACAAAAGTGTTGTTGATCCCAACCTGTACTACAAGATTGTTAATGGTAAGTCTTTGATTTTGGTCCTCTACGTTGATGATTTATTTCTCACTGGTACAAAGAGCCTTATTGATGAATGAAAGTATGTGTTGGCCTATGAGTTTGAGATGAAGGACCTTGGCATGATGCACTACTTCTTGGGACTAGAAGTGTGGTAGAGAATGGATGAGATCTTCTTGATTCAGGGGATGTATACAGTTGAGATATTGAATAAGTTTGGGATGATGAACTGTAAGCGCATGGCTACACTAATGGTGACGAATCTGAAGAAAATAAGTGTGTCTTCTTCTGATTCTGAAGATATTGATATGAGCCTGTACATATAGCTTATTGGATCATTGATGTATCTGGTTAACACCAGACTAGATATTTTCTATGCAGTGAGTGCACTTATCCAGTTTATGAGTCAGCTAAGACAAACATACTAGATTTTTGCAAAGCATGTGTTGAGATACCTGTAAGGCATAGTTGGACATGGTATGATATGTACTTACAATATTAACATGCGATTGAATGAATATACTGACTCTGATTGGGAAGGGAGTGCGATGGACAGGAAGAGAACCTATGGGTGTTACTTCACTTTGGGATCTTCCATGGTTTTCCGGTGTAGCAGGAAATATACTTATGTGGCTTTGAGAATCATATAAACATATTACATTGCATTGAGTGTGGAAGTCTATGAAGCAGTGTGGCTTCGAAAGCTACTTGTCGATTTATTTGGACATATGATGGATTCCATCATTATTCATTATGACAACCAGAGCTGTGTGAAACTCTAATAGAATCCAATGTTTCATGACAAATTGAAACACATTCAGATCAAGTACCATTACATCTGAGACATGGTGCAGAGGAAGGAAATATTGGTGCAATACCTTCCTACAGATGAACAAGTTGTTGATATTCTTACCAAACTAGGATGAAGTTCGAGTACTTTTGTGACAGAATTGGAATGACAGAGAATTCCTCCCTCATTGAGAGGGAGTGTTCATGTTTGAAACTTCTTGAGACATTCTCTAGATCATACTCCTATGTGACTGAGTTGAGTTGATATGTGCAGACACTTATCCGAGAAGGGATAGGTGGTTTTGGGATTATATCCCAACGTCCCTTGTGGAGAGAACATGAGGACATGTCAAGGTATTTGACCTTGATGTCACACAATATGGAGAGTTGACCCTAGTGTTTCTAGAGGGAGTAGCCTCTAGAAGTTCACATGGGAGTGCCATGTGTGATAGACATTCTCTAGATCGTAATCCTCTATGACTGATTTGATTTGATCTATGAGGACACTTATATGAGAAGGAATAAGTGGGAAACTTATCCGAGAGTGTGTTTGGGTTTATATCCCAATGTCTTTTGTGGAGAGCACGTGAGGACACATACCTTGTGGAGAGCACATGAGGACATGTCAAGGGACTTGACCTTGACTTCACACACTATGGGGAGTTGACTTATTGACTATCCTCTATAATTCCACATGTGAGTGCCATGTGTGACATACCTTTTTCTATTAGGGTGGTTATGTACCACTAGTAGAGATTGTGTGTCTCTGGAAATTAGTTGTGTGCTACTACAATGGTTGTGTACCACCGATAGTGAATGTGTGTCATTAGATAGTAGTTGTGTGCTACTAGTTGATTACAAAGTAGTCAATGGACAACTAAATGAAGACATCATGGAAAGATACCTCCCTAGATAAGAGGGAGTGTTGATGCTTCAGCATCGGGCGAACTTTCTCCTAGATTAGGCTACATACCAAGGGAGATATGATACATTTATCATAAAGGTGCACTTGTGGTAAATGGGCACAGGTGTAGTCCTTCCTTGATCATGACAAGGAATAACATTAAAATTTCCATGCATCAGTTAGCATTAGGCTAACATTCACTCACAGGGTGTACCTGTGGTGAACAACCCTGGTGTAGTATTTTCCCTAGTCATGGTGATTTGACAAGGAATGATAAATACTCAAGATTATAGATGCTATCACATGCAAACCCAGAGTGAGCTTGATCTCAGAGAGTCAAATGAATCAGAGGGAGAGTTGCATAAGGAGTTCTCCTCAATTCAGGTAGGAGAGAGACATCTCTAAAGACTAACAGACAAGTGTCATGAGTCTAGGGAAAAGTTTGTATACTTTAGAGACAATCTTGGCATTATGCAGAATGTCTCCCTCGTTGAGAGGGAGTGTTAAGGAGTTCTCCTCAATTCAGGTAGGAGAGAGACATCTCTAAAGACTAACAGACAAGTGTCATGAGTCTAGGGAAAAGTTTGTATACTTTAGAGACAATMTTGGCATTATGCAGAATGTCTYCCTCRTTGAGAGGGAGTGTTGATKTTTGGACAACATYGGGAAGATATTCTCTTATATTAATAATTAATAATATAATTATTGATTATTAAAGAATATATATAATAAATAAATGATAATAATTAATAGTTATTGATTATCCATGGGACAAATCCTTTCATGGATGATGACCATATGTTCTCTATACATGAAACACTCATCATTGTAACAATATTATCTCACATAGAAAATATCAACACATCTTACTAACAAGGATTATATTTTCTATCTTGACTCCTCTAAATGTCAATTGTCATAAATAGTAGTGTATTTTCTTATGGTTTCTAGAGAAAAAAATGTTTTCATATTAAACTTGTAACCTTGATAATATATTGAATAAATATTTAATTTACAAAAAATAATGAAATATAGAAAGTAAACGTTCATTTGTAGAGAGGATTTTTAAATAATGAAAAATAAAGTCAATATATTATAGATATTGGGGGATGTAGAGTAAGGGAGATCTATAGGTATTGGGGGTATAAAAAGGAGTATTTCGTAAAAATAAGAGATATGTAAAAATAGGGATAGGTAAATGAGTATACTTTTTATTGTTATATGAAAATATTTTGAAACACCCTTTTGTTTTGTAATTTAAAAATAATATAAAGATATCATGAAAAAATTTAAACATAATATAAAAGATATGAAACAAGAGTGATATATTAATCTATTAATCTTTGGTTGACATTTATATGTCTTAGTTGAGAGTGATATGAAATCAAAATAATATGTAAGTTGAAAGAGGGAAATCAAACATTAAGTCATAGAATATGGCTTGAGGCATTGAAATTAGGCTCTCATTTGAGACATTTAGCACATAAATCTCAATAGATATGCTTAAATCTATACCGAAAAGCCTGCTATCTACATTGTTTCCATGTAGCTTCAACTTAGAGGATTGACACCACCTTCAAATCTCATGAAAGAGTTGTCGTCAATTCATCCAACATAGAAAATCCACCACAATCCTCTTTAAAATAGTTTTTTTAATTTTTAATTAAAAAAATGAAAATAATTAAATAGTTAGTAGTTAATTTTATATTATTATTATTTTCTCCTAAAAAAAGTAGTCTCACTGCTATTCTATTAAGAATCAAGTGAAAATTTCAAAAATACATAGTATGTTTGCATTTCTCTTTGTCCCTATATTCCTCAAAACAGACTTAGGAAAAATCCATATGTTCTTAAATACAATATTCCTCATAAAAAGAAACTAGTACATTAGGAGTTTTTGCCTTCTAGTCCATTATGTACATTAGTACCTTCAAACCATAGTCAAGGCCTAAATACTATGACCAAAAGTACAGCATGAAACTTAAAATTTAGGGAAACTAAAACATAGGGAGCCTGTCTACATGAGCTACTCCTCCTTCGACCAACTCCTCAATAAAAAACCACCCAGGAGTGCAATTCAAGGCTTGTTTGGAGAGTTGATCAACAACAATGTTGAAGTTTCTGTGAACATGCATGAAGCTGATTCTTTCAAATTTGTCTTGCATATTTCTAATCCTCTCTTGCCAGGGAATAAGATATAAGAAATTTAGTTTTGTTTCACCTTTTATCCAATCAATAGTTGATTTGGTCTCGCCGGCAACCATCAAATTACTCAAAGAAATCATTCAAGCCAGATGTAACATTCCCCATAATACTTGGATTTCATCTTTCATATTACTCCCTTCTCCTCCAGCAAAATATGCTTGGAATATGTGGCCACTTCTCAATTTAAGACAAATTCCAATACCACACTTATTTTTTGTAGTTGCACCATAAAAGAACCCAATTAGTGAGTCATCAAAATAAATTGGACTAAGTATATAATGCAGACTGTCAGATTTTGTCTCATTGTGAAATTCTTGAATAGAAAGAAGAATTATTTTCCTATGAATGAATCTTGTCTAGCCCAATTCTCGAATAACCTCTTATTTTGATATTTCCAAATACCCCAAATAACCATGAATGGAATATGTATTAACTTTGGATATTTAATGAACCATTTAAGGAGATTATCTTCCAATCCCTTTTCTCCCAACTCATCATGAATCATCAATTGCGAAAGGACCTATTTCCAACTTATTTAGAAACAACACAGTGAGTAAAGAGATGATCAGTGGAGTCTTCACCATTGACACATAAGATGCATATTGAAGGCCCGATGCATCCTCTACATTGGTAATTAACTTCAGTAAGAATATTGTCCATCATACATAACCAAATAAAACACATTATCTTACTTGGAACATTAACATGCCAAATGGATTTGTACCACCATTGGTTTTCACCCTTTAAGTTAGAGTATAAAATGGACTGGTAAGCTTGCTTAATAATGACAATGCCTAAACCCTAGTTCCATGACCATACTAGTTTGTCATAGGAGTCCTTTAAATATATGCCGTCAAATCGAATAGAAAGGATGAAATCATCCCATTCCAGAGCTAGCTCACCTGAAAGGTTGATTTGTTTAGAGTCTATCCAAACTATCGAGGATGTCGAATTATTTGGAAGAGCAGCTTGGGATAAAGAAAAAATATTCAAATTATGAATATGGGAAATAAGGGGATGTGAAAGAAAACACTGGCCATTCCCTCCAACAAAGGCATCCATACCTAGAGACATTTGTTTACCTCAACCCACAGCCCAGGCCGTCCAGCGCAGAATAATTGGCATAGTTGTCATAATATTCCTCTAGAAAACCGAGGCAACAGAATGTTTGAAATCATTCCTTTTGATCCAATATGGCACATCTATACCTTTCAGGTAATTTTTCCTCGGCACTTTACTCCATAGACCGTTGCCAAAGAGCCCCCTCCAACATGATTTTGCGTCCAAGGAAAGAGAAAAACACTTTATATTCCATAAACCCCAACCTCCACTCTCCTTTGGTAGCACAATCTTCTGCCATTTGGATAGGTGAAAACCGATTGTTTTCCTAGCACCCCTCCATATAAAATTTGTAATTAATTGCTAGATTTTATGCATAATGGTTGTAGGGATCTTGACCAAACTAAGCCAGTACACAAGGATACTCTGCAGAACTGCTTTTGCTAAAACAAGACTGCCTCCTAGGGATAGCCATCGAAATGACCAACATCCAATTCTCTTCTCAATTTTTTGAGGTATCCAATTCCAGTCTGCCACTCTATGATTATTTTCCTTGATATAGTATCCAAGATACTTCATCACTTCCTCAAAATTTAAAAACTGTATATTAAAAACTGACCTCATTTTACATGCTAACTCTGAGTCAATGTTCTGATTTAGGAAACATGACTTGTGATAATTAACGATCATACCAGATGCTTTACAAAAATTCCCTAATAGAGAGTGAAAGTAAGACCATTCTTCATAATTTGCATCTCCTAGGATGAGGACATCATCAACAAATAACAGATGTGATATAAAAGTCACAACAGCTACCTTTATGCCTTTGAAATATCCATTTTCAACTACCTTTTTCATCTGTCTAGTAAGGCATTCAATAACAAGAAGGAACAATAATGGTGAAATAGGACACCCCTGACGCAACCCTCGGTGGCTTTTAAAAAACGAAGTAGGAGAGTCGTTTACCAACACTTCCATACTAAAATTAGTAACACATGCCATAATCCATTGAGATACTTCCCACTTAAGCCCTATCTGGATGAGCAGTAAACGCAGAAATTGCCAACTAACATTATCATATGCCTTTTTTTAATCCAACTTAAGGATGATAGAACTTAGTTTCTTAGTTTTAACTGTGTGGAAGCATTCTTGGGCTAATCCTACAGCATCAAAAATCAATCTATCCTTCAGAAAGCCAAACTATTCTTGAGATATACATGAGGCCATCTTGTCCTTAATGCAAGTTGCAATTATCTTGGAGATCACTTTGTAAGAAAAGTTACATAAGGCAATGGGCCTGAACTCTTTAAAAGAGGAAGGTTTTCTCACCTTTGGAATAAGAGCAAAAAAAGTAGCATTGAGTGCGCCTGAAATGAAGCCTAATACTCTAGATTCCTTAACAACCCGTAGAAGGTCCTTTCCCATGATGTCAAAGAAGGAAAGGAAGATCTCTTGAGTCCACTCATTTAGGCCTGGGCTCTTCTCTTTTGACATTTTCTTAACAATAAAATCAACTTCTTCAATGGAGACCAGTTTCCCTATTTCATCACTCTCCACATCAGAGAACAGTCTAGGTACATATTTTAATATGTGTATATGGTTTCTCATGTCTTCCATCTCGAGAGCACTATATTGTTCCTGAAAATATTTATAGGAAAACTCCTTTATCTCCGATTCACTAGATAGAACATTTCCATCATCATTGGAAATTTCCCATATTGCAGTATGGTTCCTCCTTTGTCTGGCATATTTATGGAAAAAACTGGTGTTCTTATCCCCGTTCTGCAGCTAGAGAGCTTGACTCCTAAGCCTCCACATTGATTCCTCAATAGCTAGAATATTTTCTTTCCTGGTCTTGAGGGCTCTCATATGGTTAATCTCCTCCTTCTTGAATACTTGTGATGGATGACTTTCAAAGAGCGCAGACAGTTTAGCTTCAATATGGGATAGTTCCGACTGTAGTTGTTGTTTTTTCTTTTTCTTCCATTTAATCACCGTTTTCTTTAAAAAATATATTTTTTCACACAATAGGGCACATGCTGAATTGTCTATCCATTGTGCCATTGAATCCCATGTCGACTTTATTAGTGAGCTAAAATCCGGATCTGATATCCATGAACTATTGAATTTGAATGGAGCACAGTCCTTTCGTCGGGAGAAGTCTATCTGCATACAAATCAGATTGTGGTATGAAATTGTGGAACTAATAGTCCAGGTCCTAAATAAACATTGGTTGGTGATAAGGTTCCCATCCAGAAGAAATATGTCAAAACGTTTGTAGATGCCCGCCTCTCCCGTCCTGCCATTATTCCACGTCGGGGACAAATGGGTAGGGGGTAAATCCACCAGGCGAGCATCCTGTAGCATATTGGAAAAATAATCAGATAAAGGATCAACTCTTTCCAAGCTACCCCACACCTCTCAGGAAGATATAGTAAAATTGAAATCGCGTCCTACAATAAGGCCCTGTTCTGTAAGAAGACCAAAATCAATGATTGGTTGCCAGAAGCTTTCCCTTTCCTTATACGATGCATAGTAATTTAGTAATTTAACTTTCGCCGCAGAATGTTTGAATCTACCCTCTAGAAAGATACCTGCAGAGGTGCCACATGCATAGAGCTCAGCTATGGAAGGATTCCACCAAACAAGTAGGCCACCCGATCTACCATTACGGTCCATGGCACACAATTCCATGAGGGGAGACACTTAAGAAAGAGTCTCTTAGCCTTGTCTGACTCCATAAGAGTTTCTTGTAGAAAAAAAWYATCARGAAAGGTTTGATACATTAATAACTTTAGGGAGGCGAGCTTAGTGGGTCCTCCAAACCCACGTACATTAAAAGAGATAATAATCGTGGGTTAACATCAGAAATTTGCAAGCCTGCTCTAAGGGCCAAGGGCGATGGAAGCTCAGTTAGATCAACTAGGGGATTTTGAACTGTATGTGGGGAGATGGAGGAAGCCATGTGGTAAGGGGTCAGACCTCTTTCAATAGCTCCAGGAGGTTTCTTGGGATGGCAAGGGCGTGGTTTCTTCCGAAGGGTGACATTTGATATGGGGTCTAGAGGAGGGTCCAAAGAGGAGGCATTGGTGATCGAAAGGGCCATGGGGGAGAGGATTTCAACAATCTTGGTATTATGTAGTGGGAGGGGAGCTTGCAGAGGAGAAGGTTCATTAACAGAGGGATCACAGATAATACTAGGAGACCCTTCATGCAAAGACAAAGGGTTCGTAATAGATAACTCACAAGGAGGAGAAGGATCTGGTGAGCCTGAATTGGGATGGCCAGTTGCTGACATCGAAGGAAGATTTTTTTCCGGCTCCTCAGGGGGACGTGGACTAATCAAAGGGAGGGGATGTTGGGGATTTTGTTTTGTCCTACTCCACTGGGGGCCCGAGCAACATTCTGGATCATTGAATTTCCTCATGAGGATTTCCCAGAAATCACCAAATATTTCAAGTACCGAGTCCTCATTGGCATGTAAATAATCAACTTCATCTACAGATAATTTAGAAAATAAATTGGCGTAGAGAAGTATCATCTTACCCAGAAAAGAGTCTGAACAAGCTAGTGGTGGTCGTGAAGGAGAAGCACATGAGAGTGCCCGGGCCTTAATTCAGACGTACAGTTTGCCTTCAAATGACCAGGCTGACCACAAATATGACAGCGAAAGGAGTCCTTCCAGTAATAAACTGATTGGCTCATCACATGATCTCCTTTGACAATTTCGATAGTTTTAGGAAATCCCTTATCAATGTCGAACTCCACCAATACCCAGGTTGCCCGCTTGTTGCACCACCTCAAAGATTCAGGGTCGAAGAAAATATAATTACAAACATAATTGGCAATGGCTTCAAAGATGGTCGCTGACCAGAATTCTATTGGAAAGTCTGACAGCAACATCCACAACTTTCTGCGTGAGAATACTTCAGAATGTGGGTCGAAGCCTGGATACCACCTCTTGAGCATTAAGATGCCACGGCTTAAATCCAAGGAGAATCTAGGATGCGCAGGAGATCTTTTTCGGCTAGGAAATGAAACACCAACTAGTGGTTGGATAAGATGCAAAATCTAGGATAATATCCGACCATAGGTTTCCAATGCCGGATGACCTAATCCTCGATCTCAGACTTGTTTAAACGGACATAAAAAAAATTCCCTATCAAGGCTCTCTCAGAGAGACTCATGACCCGGCTCAGTGCAAAATTCTTGCCAATTATGCACTGGAGAAAGTTTCCCGAACCTTCAAGCTTTTGAGTTTACGACGCTGTCGAGCAGCCTTGCCAGAAAAGCATTTGTGGCTATCACCTGACCCGCTCCCAGACTGTGAAGTCTTAGGACGAACACGAGAAGACGGAGAAGTAGAAGATCCCTCAACTGGACTGAAAACAGGAGAACAAACAGTAGACTTAACCCCAGAATCGTTTTGTGTGCCAATCAGTACTCCTGATAAAAGTCTCACTGATCGAGCAGCTTCACTTAAGTCCGATAGTCCCTTAGCGGGCATGGGTTGACCCACATCAGAGCCAATACCTGCGCATCTAGCGAGAGAGGAAATGAGCAGTTTGGAGGCCAGGGTTTCCTTAGAAGGAAAAATGTGATGCGGGCCTCGAGGATTCGGATCGGCACACTTCTCCCTCACAGTGCTTCTGGCCAACACATGGCCTGTTCCAGAACTTTCCCCCGAGAAGCCGCCATATGTATACTAGCATCATTTGACAGACCGCTGTAGTGACCACCTGTCGAGGGAGCGGGGGCACTTGCGTAAGCAATCGTATAAAACCCGATAGGTTTCGTCCGCCAAGAAAAGGCCCTCCCGGGCCCAAATCTCTTCTTCATATTCTCAAGAAGTGTCGATGTGGCCAGCCGTGTTGTCACTGCATAGGCCTGTCTCACTGCAGAGGTGTCGTGTCCCCCATCCCACATCGGCAGGTCTAGACCAAACCCTAGTGCCTAGCCTAGGATCTGCGGAAACCCTAAACGCCACCTATGGAAACCCTTGAGCTTGAATCTAATTTTATTTTTTTATTATATATATATATGAATTTTATTCATTAAACAAATTGAACATAATATATTTGTAAGTCTGAAAACTATGTAAAATGCATAACACACTCATTATATAAATTAAAAATATATGTGAACCATTAAACAACAACAATAAATCATTTTAAAACATTGGCAAAAACTTACGGCAATGTTCTATTTTTTTGTTTTTAAAGCTTATATTGAAATCATAAATTTATATTTATGAGTTTTAAATTGTTAGATATAAAATCTTATATAATTTTATAATGTTTATTGTCAAAACTATATTATAAAGTGTGACACATATTTGTGGTTTAAATCATATTCAATAATTCAAATGTTGTCATTAAAAAAAATTGCAAATGTCACCATCAATTTAATAAAAAAAAAAAAAACATAGTAATTCTAAATTAAAACGCGTAAAAAATACAATTTAATTAGTGTATAGGCTCATCTATATTAAAACCGTTCAAGTGTATCTTTTATAGTGGACATTGTCATGATAGAGTTGCAACCTAATAGGGATCTAATAATTTATTTTAATGTTTAAATT
>JASDQU010321095.1:0-13108 GCA_032191745.1 Picea mariana | reverse complement strand
AGTTTTTGCTGGGTTTTCTTCCCCTAGAGGGTTTCCCAGGATAAATGTTGTGTCTATTGTGGATGTGTATTTCTCAGTGATCTTGTGGTTATTATGCTCTTATCTTTATGAAATGCAAAGAACTATAATGATGGCATAAAACATTAACAGAAGGCACTAGTTCTAGCCTCTCTCTTATTGAAGGATTGATTAAACACTCAAACTCTCTTCCTTGAATCTGTTGCTAACTTCTACTAACCCTAAACTAGACTAATTCATTAACTAACTTGTTGTTGTTGCAAATCACTGCTACAGCCATACTAATTCATGCTAATTTGTTGCATTCACCTACATAACTTGCACCTAGCTCACTCAAAAATTGTTTGTGACAATTGCCAGTCAATCTACTAGATAAATGCTAAGTTTACATGGTGTTTCCTTTCAATTTTGAGCACTAGAATTTGTTGTTGTTACAAAAGATTGCTACAACCATCTAACTGCAGCAAATTCTCTGCATAAGTGACATTAAATGCTAACTAGACATTGTCAAATTTGCTTGCGACAATTAATTATCATTCATCCTAGTTAAAGCTACATTTTCTTGTCTTTTTCAAGCAATTTCAAGTCATTTTTTGTAGCTCTTACAAAATATTTATTGTTGTTGTAAACTCTTACATTGTTGCAACTTTATATCAACTAGACTATTTTTTGAAGGTTCATGGTCTTAAGAAGCACTAACATCATATTTTGTACTTGAAAGATGCCATATTTTCTTTGTTGTCTTGTTCTGGGCAGGTACACTACATTTTTATCGTTGCTTCATCCCTTAAAGACCTTAAGAACCTTTTGACTTGAGTGACTAGTGAGAAGGGAGTTTTCTTGCATCCTTGCCTTAGTCTTATCATCCCTTTAGGTCACTAGGGATGTCTCCCCTGGGGTAACTTTAATATACTCCTAAATAGAAAGGGGTTTCCTATTAAGGTGACAGTGATAGGTCACCCCCTGTTACGCCAATCTTCCATTCACTTGCATTGGGCTTTGGGCAAGTACGGATTGTGCGATAATAGTCACCAGAGAGAGGGAACAAGAGCAGGGTGAGGGGTACAGGAGCAACCTATGAGGAACAATGACGGGTTTGGCGTGTAGCTGCGAGGGATAGTTTGCGAGAGTTTTAGGTGGGCTCTCAACAGTTTTCAGTCCATTTTCCCCAATAGGGAAACAAGTATTGTCCCGTTCCCTATTTTTTATTTTCTCTTGTCCCCTATGGCAATGGAAATACATTCAGCATATATGAAAAATGGGCAAGAGATACCAGTCTCTGGTGAAACAAACCATTTAGGTCAAGTGAAAATTGTCTCTTCAAACAAAGCAGGGAAGTGGGTTTGGGTCAATGCCAAACAGTTTTGGGGTATTTTAAAACGTAGAGTTGTCTATCTAAAATGGGAGCAGACAAGGCAAAATTGGCCCTCCATAATAAACTTTCAAACAAGCCTATTTTGCAAGGGTGTAGCAACAATAGGACTAAAGGCAGCAGTGATTATGCCTTGTACAATCCCACATCCACACCTCTCGCATTGTCACCTGACCTGTATGTGCAAGAATTACTAAATGCCGAGAGGAGATTGGAGGTTTTGGAAGTCAAAGAGCAGGAGAGAGACCTTAAAATCCATCTATTGACAGTAGAAAATCAGGGCTTAGCAGAAAGCAATTAAGTTTTAAAAGATCAACAGACATTGTTACAAGAAGCCCTTTTGGTAGGAAAGGTTGAATGGCAAGGCATGAAGGATGCTTGGCAAATCATGAAAGAATCTGTTTTGGAAATTAGAGATGTGTTGAGCTCTAAAACATCCAAAGTTGAAGGGAAAGCAGTTGAACAAGCATACACCCAGGGAGTGAAAGCAAGGGATGAAGAGAAAGGAGGTTTTACAAAAAATTCCAAAACTTGGGCACAAGTTATTAGCAACTTTGCTAACATGGGAAAAGAAGCAAACAGTGAGGGGGGCGGCATGCAAGATAGAAAAATCAAAGAAAGACAAGTCAGAGAAGCAAACACAATTATCAAAGGTGTGAGAGATTATGGAAAAAATGAATGTACTCTCGATCTTGCAAGTGACTTTTTAAAGGACAAGTTGCTTCGGCAAGGTTGAATTTGTCAAGCGTGGAGGGTGGGTAAGCCCAGTGACGAGAGGGCTAGGACCATAAATGTCATCATGTCAAGCACACGTGACAAGCAAATTCTCCTAGGTAAGAAGCAACTCTTGAGGGGCTCTCACTTTTTTCTAGACGAAGATTTAATTATTAGACAGCAAGAGGAAAGAAGGGAAGAGATGTCAAAGGATAGGGAAGCAAGGGATGAGGGCAAAAGGGCATGGTTGTTCAAAGGCAAAGTTGTTATTGCTTGTTTCGGTTCTCATTCTAAAACAAGACAGCAAGGTGGTAGCCAAGAAGCGACAGCAAATTCATTAGCAAGAAACTATGCAACAAGGCCAGTATGGACAAATATGGGTGAAGACTCAAACTTGAGTCTTGTAGGCCAAAACAAATAGCAATCAGGTTCTACCCAGGTTTCCTTAAGACTAGTTTGTTGGAACTTCATAGGCTATCCTTGGAGGCGGGGACCTGGGTTAGGGCCTATTGCGGAAGATATAGACATAATTTGTCTCTTAGAAACACATGAGCATGAAGGGTGCAAGACACCTCTGTTTGAAGGGTACTTAAAGATGGAAGTGTAGAACAAGGTAGTTGAGAATGGGAAAGGACATGGGGGTATCATGGTCTTAGTGAGGAAAAAAAAAAGTCTCATTCAGTTAGAAAGAGAAGACTCAAATAAACAATTCGTTTGATTTAAAATCTCAGAAAATGGAAACATCATCAGAATTGCAACATATTATTTTTCTCCACCAGTTTCAGAAACTTACAGTAGGGAGCTTGACCACAAAGACCCCTTTGCAGCCTTAAAAAACGATATTGCAACGTACTCTCAACTAAGTGAAGTCTTTATAGTGGGTGATTTCAATGTTAGGACTGCAAGTAAACAAGCTAGTATTCTTCATTGTAAGGAAGACTACAATCCCATTTGGCTTACAGAAGAGAGAAATCAAAAGTGGACAAGAGTTTCAGAGGACAACAAAAGTTGCAACCTTTTTGGGGCGCAGCTACTTACTCTATGTGGGGCATTTGACTTAGTCATTTGTAATGGGTTGATTAGATGGGTGAATTCTGGTAATTTCACCTGCAATACCTACAATGGTGCAACTGTAGTGGATTATGCAATTTGCTCGCATGGCTTGTGTGAGAAAATGGAGGAATTTTTTATTGGTGAACTGTGGGAGTTGAAATCTGATCATAGACCGATCTATTAAAGTTTCACTTGGATTGAAGAGCAGCAGCATGGGATGAAAAAACAATGCATTCAACAACCTACTTCAAAGGGTGGAATTCTTGTGACTCAAAAAAATTGTAATACCTTCAAGATGGCGCTAGAGAGGTTATTTAACAAGGAGAAAATTCTGTCCCAGGGCCTCCATAGTCATGAGCTAACAAATTTAATTCAAAGCACACTTGCAGAATGCAAAAGAGCAAAAAATAGGAAATCTGAAACAAATTGTTTTTCGGTTAATGCTTGGTTTCATGAGGAATGCAAAACAGCAAGGAAAACTTTGAAAGAGTCAATCCAGAAAGAAATAAACTTAAAATCCTACAAGCAGATTGTAAGAAAGAAAAAAGTTGATTTCATTATCTCAAGGAGGAGGAACTAATCTTCCTGGGGAAAAATAACCCCAAGTTATTTTGGAAGGAACTTCAAACGAGAAAGAAACAAACTGAAAATAATATCACAACTTATCAATGGTTCGAGTATGCAAGGCAGCTTTATAAGCAAGATCCTAAGGTTGAACCCCCCCCCCCTTGGTCAAGACTACTACTAAGCTCTTCATCGTGCAAGAGATTGAGGTGGGTATTAAAAAAATGGATGTTGGAAAAGAAAAAGATTTAGTTGAACTTCAAGCAGAATATCTAAAGTGGGGTTCGAAAACTCTTACACCTCACATTATGAAAATTTTCAACAACAACATTCAGCAAGGATTCCCTACAGATTGGACAACGAGCCTAGCAATACCTCTTTTCAAGAGTGGTGATGTCAATAATCCCTCCAACTATAGGGCCATAATGATAAACCCCTTGTTTGCAAAGTTATTATGAAGTATGCTAGAAAATAGAATTAGTAAGTGGGTGGAAGGAGATAAGCATGCTAAAGGGAACGCAGGTTTCAGACCTAAACACTACACGATTGATCACAGTATAACTCTAAGGCACATCATTGAAAAAGTGTGGGAGAAAAAAAAGGAAGCCTTTTGTTTCTTTGTCGATTTCAAAAAAGCTTTTGACACGGTCCCTAGAGATAAGCTTTGGCATACAATGGAGGAACTTGGGGTTTCTATGCATCTTAGAGCAATTGTCCATAGGCTATATGAGGAGGTTAAAGTCAAAATCAGAACGTCAGTTGGTATCTTTGTAATGTTCCCAAGCTGATTTGCCAGGAACAAGGGTTTATTTTTGTCTTTTTTGTTTTAGTGTTTGGGTGTGTTTTTGCAGGTTTTCCCATGTAAATTGCGCTGAAGGTGTTTTCATGAAGTTTAGACCATATAGATAATGGACATAGCACAACAACACAAGAGAGAATAAGTGCACATTTAATTCTCCCTTTTTAATTTATTATTCACCCCTTTCACTAAATACCCACATTGTACTTTATGATTCTAAAGTCACTTTCACTTTAGAAAAGTTAGACTTTACCACTTATAAAGTCATTTTAAGAGGTTCACATGTGTGGACACTTTTTCCTAGGCAAAGACTCAAAAACCTTAGGAAACCACTTGTCCTTGGTACAATTTTTAACATATTGCTCAATTAAGAACCAATTCCCATCAACTCCATTGTGAAACCGGGCACTGGAAAAGACCAAAGGAAGCTTGGGAAGAAAGGGTGTGTATGTTTTGCACCTCCGGAAAAGTGGAAATAGAACAACATTTCATTTTAGAGTGTGAATCCTTCAAAGACAGTAGGAACAGCTATGTAAATATCTTGACAGCTAGCTCTTGGGATAATTTATTCAGCGAGGGGACCGTGGAGAAATTGGGGGCGCTCATCATCAAGTTGAACAGGAAAAGGGCTGAAATGCAGAAATCAGTGTGTGAAGCAGTCTGTCCCATAGGCTATTGTTAGCCTCGTGGACATTAAAATAATTTGTTTCTCTCTTTCTTTCTTACAACCTCAACATAACTTTAAATCCTTCAGCGTAAGAATGTAAACTTAACGTGACTGCACATCCTTCATTTTGATTAAATGAAAAATAACAGCCATTTAGGTTTTTGTCCTTAAATAATGTGACTACCATTACTCTTTTAACTTTAGTTTATCAGTTAACAGTTGAAAAAGTTCCAGCATTTGTAACAATCTAATTATTCTTTAGTATGTGTCAATCTATCTCTGACATAGCTATAAATTCCAATAGTTAATCGTTCTGCAGTCCCAAACACAGAATCTCTAAAATATTACATAAATCCAAAAAATATTCTTCAGTGCTTTGTGCCATTTGCAACATCTGCATTAAAGAACCTAGAATTTCAGTTACAACATAGTCAAGAAAAAGAAGTTAAAGAGGAAATACCTCAAGAAGAGAGAACATTGATTGCATATCAATAAGACTTTGCCGCGTCTCCCGATATACAGTGCCAAGGAAATTCAGTGGTAATGAAAGTTGAAAAAGCAAACCATTTACCATAACCTGTGAAAATTAGAGTCATATTCTTGCCAAAACAAGACTAATTAAAGATAAAAAATTGCAACTCTCCTCTATTTGTTTAATTGTTGAATGCAAAACAATTCAATTGAATGAAACTAGCATATTAGACCTACTCTAGTGAAGGCTTATTTAATCGATATTCTATTTGAAGAGTTACTATCTCATTGAAATAAAGTAATATTTTAAACGGCTTCACAATATTTTTGCTCTAATTGTAGAGAGATTGTTAGCTGGAAGTTTATTTATGTTTGGAATATATCAATACTACTTTCTTATAAAAGATATTGTAGCAATTGCATCACTCTGGAAGCACTTAGTTGATAACAGCAAATGGCGAAGGAAGAAGAAATGAGAACATAAAATTGATTTCCAGTTTAAAAATTTCTCCTATGCATGAATTGGTTATCATACATCTGAACTCAAATTAACTATAATTACTAAATCGATTTGATAATCAGCTACCACATGAATTAGAAAGAAATAACAAAGAAGATGCAAGCTAAGCAACAGATACACTACTTTTATGCTGAACAAGAATCAGAAATGCTACTCCAGCTATAAGACCAAATTTAGTCGAAACAATAGTTCCTTGAACTCAATCCTACTCCTTTAAAAGTCAGCATGCTATCATAGTACGTCTAAATGACAGTTCACAAGTAGAGCTTAGCATAGATTGAGAACGTTTTTATTAGTTTTTCAAAGAATTAACAGTCGAAACATGAAAGACCATTGTTTTTATTCTTATGGTGTGGCAGACCAAATTCCAACAGACTACGAACAAAGCTGACAATGATGCAAATTCACGGGCTATTGATTCACTTGACATGTTCCTTACTTATTGCAGAAATTCAGAGATTCTTTTTTGGCTACCATTTCATGTAATAGAAGATACTCCATATTCGTATTTGATACTGCACTTACAGGCATAGCTTGTTTATGTATATGTATCATGGTGACTGCAGACTGTTAAAGTATTTCAGTAATTAGGAATTCGAAGGTAAAAACTATGAAGTACCTAAAGAGTAAGTATTTCTGGAATTCTGTGTACAAACAGTTTTACAATTCTCCTTATGTTCTTTTACTTTCTTCACTCAATGTATCAACTGAGGCAAACCTGACATAGTATCCATGTCGGCTTGTTCTGGAGAATTTTTGTCTGCAGGCAAGTTACTGTTGCAATTTTTGAAGTTTTTTTCATTGCAATTTATTTATCTTGCTGTTCTACATATTTGTTTTGTTATCATCTGCACAGTTGTAAATATAGAAGATAAATAAGATATATGGTATGAACCTTACGGTTCATAATCTAGTCACACACAAACCGCAGAGAGAAGCACAAAGTGCACACAAAAATCTGAGATAAGCAAAGTGCACACAAATATCTTAAAATATATATTATATTAAAAGAATGAATAATGGATTGACAATTACAAAGAACAAATGAGTTGCAAGAAGAATGGTCACGATGAAGAGTCGTGACCCTAGCAATCTGATAACAGTTATTACTATTTTGTATAATATACCAAATTAGGTGTATTATAAGTCCTCCCTCCTAAAAATGCTTTGTCCTCAAAGTATTGCAAAGAGGGCATTCAAGTAGAATGTTTCATTATCCAAATGTATCCTCAATGCTCATCCAGTAAGCTTTTTCATTTGTTGATATACTTTTGGTCATCTCCTGGGATGAGAAGACAAGACAATAGATGTAAATGGATCGATCTATCTTAGGTGGGTTCCGACAGGCTCGAGATTGAATAACTCCACGCATTAAGATTTTGTATTAAAGAAAGCCAAATATATATACAAACAAATGACCTTTGGTTTCATCTTCCCACAGGTTGGATGGTTGTCCCTATTAACCTAGATGACTTTTCATTTCTCCTAGATTAACTATTTACAATACCATAATCCCAAGGATTAGGTATCTGACATTTCCCCTTTTAATCTTGTTATCCCCCGTCTAGGGATAACTAAGGAGATTATGTCTCGAGGCCCACAGGTCCTAGACATAGAGTACCGAGAGCCAGATCGACTTGAGCATGGCCCTCAAGGGCCCATCTTTTTCTTTCTTCAAAGCCTCCACTTTGTCAGCAGCAACAGCATCCATCACCTCGGCCTGGTCCTGTAGCAGAGGTGGATCTTGCTCCATAAGGTAATGAATCCGAGTATCATGGTATGTGTCACTCTAATCCTCAAAACCTTTGAATATGTGCATTTGATTCTTTTTGTTTCTAGCAAGTGCTTGGATCTTATGCCTATCCACTTGACCATATCTAGGGGGAATGACAGGATGCCCTAGTAAGCTTGTGCCCATAGGTTTTGAGTTGCCACTGGAGGGATTCATGAGAAGCCATCATCCGCTCCCACCATACTTACAACTTTCCATCTTTCTCCCACTCATCCGTCCCATTACACTGTTCTGGGCATTGGGTTGGCCAAATATTTAAGGGTTGTACCTTACCTTGTGGGAAAAAGGGGCTAAAGGCCCAGAGGGTAAAAGTAGCTGGCAAAAGATAAAAGTCAAGAATGAAACCTCGAGATGCTTCGCCCAGGGATCCTCGAGAAAGCAGTAAAAATCTTCTCAGCAAGAAACAGAGGGACCCATAAAAATAATAAAACAAGACCTGGTTAAAGGATAGGGGGTCTCATCACGAGCCATCCTATTAGGTCCATGGGCATCTAGCGGTATGACACTACTAGCAGTTGGTCACCACGCCAGGGTAGTGGCTCTTGGTGGCATAGCCAAGAGAAAGGGGATCTCATCACGAGCCAGCCTTCTCATTTCCATGAAATGTTTGTGGGTAACATTGCCACCACTGGTCACCACACCAGGGCAGTGTCCCCTAGCCAGCTTCTTGAAGAAAAAGCAATAAGAAAAAAGACAAAATGCATGAATGAGCTTGGAAACATTTGCATCCATGACAAGTGCAGCTCACCCTCTTCAGAGGCACCCACAGGTAAGCCATGCATTTCCCTGCTATCACTGCACCCCTTGCCCAGACATCCCTTATCCACTTCACCCACTCACATGACTTAGATTTGATCTCTCCTAGAAACACCCCACATGCAATGAGCATTAGCCCAATAGGACGCCCTGTCACTTCCTCCAAACTTGGCTTGTAGAATAGTATAATGTCTTTGAGCACTTGTCCGGGTAAACGGGGTTTTATGCACATGTTTAATAAACTTGATGATTAGATGTGATTGACATTGCTACGATCCCTGCGACTTATGAGCCCATGGAGGGCGTATTTGTTGATGTGTAAGACCATACCCGATGGACAGGTACACATGGGGAGATGATTAGTTCGACCCTCCACGGGGTTGAAAGCCCATCAGATGGATGTTGAGATCCCAGCAGGTGGGGAGAGACAGATCAGAGGATTTGCACCGGAGAAGAGGAGGACGTTCCACCAGAGGCAGCTTGGCAAACCTGTACCCAGGGGGGTTGTACCTTTTCCACCAGAACGTTGGCCTTGGAAGGCCCATGACGTCACCCAGAACACTTTATGACGTCATCCATCACTATGGAGGTTTTGGGAGGCAGTTATGTGCCAAGTGGCACATGTGGCAGTTTTTGGAGGCCCAAGGAGGCCAAACGTTTTGCTCCAGGAGGCCAACGTTGCCCTAAAGGGGCCTAACGTCACCCTAAAAGGGCATGACGTCACCTTTTATGCTTGATTAGGGTTTTAATTATGACGTTTAATAAAAAACTGTACTTTTATGTAAATTTGGCCTTGTCGGCCTTTTGTGACCTAAAATTAAATTAAAGGTCATTGCTATGTATAAATTGAGGGTTTAAACTCTCATTTTGACATCATCTTTCACTCACACTTGTGTGAGGTCTGAAATTTGCGCCCTCCTTTAGGGTTTTTGGCTGAAATTACTAGTGCGCACTTGTTGAAGGAGGCTTATTTTGGTGAAATTGGCATTTTTCTTGGTTGAAGGTTTATAACTAGGGTTTGGCTTGATGAATACTTGGTAAATGTAAGTGAATTTCTGCAATCCTTCCCTTACTTGAATGGTTATAGTGTTTTACTTGCATTTTGTTAATGAAATTGCTGGAATAAACCCTAGGAAATAATCACATGTTGGTGTCCTTATTTTAATTCCCTACTAGATTATGCCAATGAGCCATTTTTCTGTTGGAGACATTGCTAGGGCCTTGCCATTGCAACACCCTATCTCTTGCTCTTCACCCTAGCCGATTTTACTTTGTCATTGAGCTAAAGAAGGAGGAAAACGTGCTAAGGCCTAGGGTTGCCTACACCTTAGTAAATCGTTTTCCCGTAGGGTTTGATGGTTGAAGCCTTGGCTTACCAACACCTCACCATAAAATTTCTCTTGTCTTTGGCCCTACTATTATCATCTTGTTCCTTCAATTCTTGCCACTATTTTTGACTCCATTTGCCCTATGAATGCATTGGTCTAAGACTTCTTGCTTGAATGCTTTGATCACAACCTTCAAACATCCAATACCTTTGAACAACTACTAACACCTTCTAACCCTAGTGTAGATTGACCTGCTAACCTTGTTGCTGCTATTATTCTTTGAGTTATAGTTATACTTTGCAGCATTTTCTAACCAATTGAAAGATTAGCTAATGCATAGTAGTCCTTGCTTCTGATGAATGTTGGTGTTATGATATTGATGATTAAATAGTTCTTGCTCATTTTGAAGCATTTATTGTGAAGTATCGTATTGTGATAATTGCTACTATACATCTTTGCTTACTTCATCAATATATTAGTCAATTGCTTTATTTGAGAAAGTCCCTGATTATATGAGGTACTAACCAGCAAGTGACCTTGCAAATACAGTTTTCATGTTGCTTTGTTTCGGGCAGGTACATCTCTGGTTCTTATTTATCTTTATTGGTTGTTTAGCTGGACTTTCTGATCGGTGGTGACTTGTGAAAGGGAAACCTTTACCTTGGCCTTTACCCTTTGCCTTCTCAAAACCCCAGGTCATCGGGGACGTCTCCCCTGGGCCTACCACCCTAAATAGAAAGAGATATCCTATTGAGGTGACAGTGATAGGATAGTCTCCCGTTACGCCTTTTTGTCCTCATTTCCCTTTTCCTTCCATCAAAGTACAAATTGCACGATAACAAATCCGAAGAGGTGTTTGTAAGTCCAAGCATCTTTCTGAACTTTTCAAACTTTTCTCTTCCAAGTGCTTTGGTGAAGATGTCTACAATTTGCTCACTTGTGGAACAATGTATGAGCTCAATGGTCTTGGCCTCTACATGATGTCAAATCAAATGGTACTTTCTGTTGATGTGCTTGGTTCGATCATGGAATCTAGTATTCTTGGCCAACTTGATTGTAGAAGTGTTGTCAATCAAAAGTGGAGTAGCATTTACTTGTTTCCCCTGCAAATCATATAGTATCTTCCTAAGCCATACAATCTCCTTTGTTGCCTCTGCAACAACCACATACTCTGCCTCTATAGTGGAATCTGCTAGAACAAACTGTTTGCATGATCTCCAAGAGATAGATGTTGATCCAAGACTCATGAGGTATCCTAAAGAGACACCCCATTCTCCTTATCCACATCAAAGTCTGAATTTGTGTGTCCAACTAGTTTGAATTCCTCCATGTTATCGCAGGATTTGTACTTGTGCAAAAGCCCCAACGCAAGTCACCAAATCCGTGTAACTATAGGAAATCCTAACACTATCACCTTAGTAAGAAATCCCCTCGTTTTAGTGATGGAGGAGGTCCATGGAGATTTCCCCGGTGACCTCAAGGAATCAAAGTAGCAAGTTTGTTAGCCAAGCCTACCGCCCCCTCTCTTGATCACCAAAGTCAAGGTCTAGGACAAGGAGAACTAAGAGGTATAGAGGTGTTTGAGTACCTGCCAAGAACAAAAACACTTATAGCATATATATAATGATTTCCAAGTATAAATATGCAAATAATGCCTCTTTAAGATACAACACGATGAAATTTACTATGGCTGTTATGAAATTGCAGCAAGACAACAGTTTATAACAGCAAATAAAAGTTTGTAACAGCAGCAATAAAAAAGAGATCAGAATTGCATCAATTGATAAGGAAAATTTAGCACATAGACAATAGATTAATATTGAATTGTTTCAAGCAATTTCTAAGCATGTTATACCACTATTAGAGCAGTGTATGCAACAAATTATAGTATATTAAGCTGGTTGTAGCAAACTTTTGCAACAACAGCAAGTTTATTAATCAATTAGCTTAAGTTAGTGTTAATAAAGCTAGTAGGAAGCTTGAGAGAATTAAAATAGAGAGTTTGTTGATCACTTTCACCATGAGAGAGCTTAGATATTAGTGCCTTTGAGGGCTATGGAGTCTTTACAACAGCAATGCAATAAGTTTTGGAGATGAAGCTAGCAAAGACTAAGAGGTAGGGCTTAAACTCTAAGGTGCTAGCACATTAGGGCCTTAGGGTTTAAGCCTTGAGGAGAAGGATTGCTAGAGTGCAAGCATTTTTGGGCTCTAGCAACCTTTTCTCCCTTCTTGAGTACTTCAACTAGGTCACAATCAAGAGTCTAGGGTTAAAATCCTAAAGTGCTAGCAGTTTAGGGCTTTAGGAGTCTAACCCTAGCTAGGATTTCTTCACAAATTTTGGACAAATTAACCTTATGAGAGGAGGAAGCACTTATGCTCGTCTCTTAGGGTTTCACCAAGCAAAACGTCTAGCATGAACAAGTAAAATTTGTTAAAGTTTTAATTAAATAAAGTACCAAGGCAAGTGTTTCTTATCCCTAGGCAGCTAAGGGGTGAGAAAATGCCTAATGTGGGCCCTAGTCATTTAATTTGTGAGATGCAAATTAAAAGGTGACTTTATGACTAAAGTGAAGGTGAGTGAAGAGACATCTAATCTCAACCACTCATCTAATCTAATCTCAACCATTGGATTAAAAACCCCCTCACCTTCCCTCATGAGGTCGATTAGGGTATGGGGGTGCACCATTCTTGAGGTGGTTGTTCATTTTTCTTTTGGAGAGCAAGAGAGAGATCGAGCTGAAAAAGAGGCAGCATTTGTAGAGATGGGCACGCATCCCAAGGCAGCAAGCTAGCATGAATTTCAAGGAAGAATACAACATTGAATGCAGACCGTATGGTACAAATTTCTAGAGGCTGTACAGCCATTTAGTATACACAGAAATCGAGGGAGATAGAAGAAGTTTTTCTGAGAAGTTTGGCACGCATCCCAAGGCTGCCATACAGTCATTTATTGGCACAGAAATCGCAGCACCTGCTGTCATAAATTTCTGGGTGAAATTCCGTACAGTTCGTGGGAGTCTTTGACTAAATTGTACCAGAGTACAAATGAGAACC
>JASDQU010321089.1:0-11272 GCA_032191745.1 Picea mariana | reverse complement strand
TATATACCCATGAATATATCCCTATATACCTAGAGATATATATTGGGTATATATTCATATATACACAGGGATATATATATCCCTAGGTGAAGTAAAATCTACTTCTGTGCATTTTATTAGTGATCATTGAGGACACACATACACATGTATTCAATGACCACTAATGCAATGCATACAAGTAGATTTTACTTCACACTTTTTTCTACAAAGCATAACAAAATTTCATAATCAAATCAAGTATTAATATTATAAAGTCACTTCAAAATATCCAAGAGTAATTATTCTTCAAAACATTTTCTTATCGTTTATACCTTGCATAATATATACAACTTTGTAAAGGAATCTTCTTCCTTACAGGTAAGATTACAATTTGTATGTTATTTCGCCTTAGATTCAAAAACAATATTCAAAACTAATTTTACAATATACATTCTTCCAATATGGAGGTTCTTTAAAGATGGGTCTGGAACTGGAATGGTACTTTACTTCAAACATGCATTTAATACTCTCTTCTCTACTTTTTTATTCCTTTCACATGATAAAACTCATTCAAATAAGGAAATTATTAGCATCCATATTCCTAGAAATAATTTCCAATTAAGATGAATTAACATATAATAAAAGATGAAACTTCTAATTCCTATAATAATTTCATTCACTCTCAAATACCTTTTATAACAATGATAAATTTTATTGTGGTATAATTCTCACAATTACTATGCATTTAATCTTAATCTACCTCACTTTCATTGGAATGTAAGCTTACCAAATCAATATAATGACAAATTTACTTTAAGGGACTTCACTTAAGAACATACATATATTTTTTTGTCATTACAATAATTATATGTACTCTATAGTTGAGAGATTGAAAAGGTTTATTAGTTAATTCTCCTGTATATTAAGAGAAAGCTTATTTATCTCAATTACAATGCAAGAATCCAATCTTCTAAAGATGGTCAAAAGGTTACTTCTATACTAGGGTTGTAACATGACTAAACATGATCCACATAATCAACTCATTGTTAAAAGGAAAACTAAAAGAAATTCCCCCTTTTCACCAAACATTTAAACAATTTGTATAGATTTGAAGTGGAAAAATGGCGCAGACCCCCCTTCTCTCCTAAGGGTTGCTAGACCTCCCAGTTTTGGATCTTCAAAACTTGAGTCAGATCGACTCTTCGGGCCTTTAAATAGTCCCCAAATTCTTAACACACAGGTCCCTTTAGTGTTAACCATAAGGTCAGACTACCCATGCCTTCTCTCTCCGACACTCCTGGAAACACCCAACTTCATGAGTACTAACTCCGTGCTAGATCTTCCTCGTAGGTGACCAAGGGATATGGTTGTGAACCAACTGTTCACGATCTCAACTTTGGGAATATCACAAACTCTCCCTTCAATTCCTTTCCAAGTGCTCTACTCTGAATTTTCGGATTCCATGTCACGTGTCTCCTTGGATTTGACGACTCCACTATGGTTCGGGTTTCGCGAATTCATGAAACTCTTTTTCGTCTCACACATGAACTTCAAACTCCCATATTCTTGATATGTTGTTGTTGAGTTGATAAAAAGGTACAAATAACCTCCTTATTACCATTCTTTATGATATCTTCTTGATTGACTTTTCTATTGATTAGAAGTAATTAGGAAAGAAAATGATTAAAAAGTCTTCTAGAATTTTTATTGAGAGATATTAGATAATTTCTGAATTTCGGTTTGAATTGTTTGATATTATTGCAGAAAATGGACAAATATTTTTACCTCAAGATAATTAAAGAGATCCTGAAGATACATAAGTTATTGAAGATCGAAGGAATCATGCATAGAGCGATTTAAAAGAAGATGGACTCTTTATTTTGTAATCTTTATAAATAGTAAAAGAAATCCTCAGGATATCTCCATCCTCAGGATAGCTTAATTTACCCATGTTATTGTAATATATAGAGGTTGATGAACAATAGAGAGGAATTAGAGAAAATCAATCAAACATTCAGATCTCTTAATTACTCTATACAAGTCGTCTGCTGTAATGATTTACCAATTATGGAATTAATGAAATCCTTGAGAATTTTAATCATCTTTACGTACTGAGTTTTTAGGAGCAGTACCTTTTGAAGACCGTGGGCCTAGTCAGAAGGAATTACTGTCTCATTTGTAATCGTATCAATTCTATTTTAGTTTCGTGATTTAAATCTCTTTGCAACGGTTAAGATAAATTCGTGAGTGTGTTGATTCTTTTATGAGATGGTTATTTTGTTCATTTGTTGAAGATAGATGTTTCAATTGAAGATTGTTGATTTTTTTTCCATTTCCAATTACTTTTAGTTTAATAACTCCTTTCATTTTCTCATTTACTGTTCCTTTTTATCAAATTCACATTTGTCGTTCCTTTTGCTTAAATTCAGATTTGTTGTTCATTCTTTATTTTAAAGTAGTTCGTTGTTCTTTTCCAGCAGGTTAAAAGATCATTGATATATTGATTCATTAAGTGTTCTCATAGATTAAAGTGTTTTTTCTTAGCTATATGAATTCAACAAATTAATTAGTGTCTTTGATTTACAATGTGTTATTGATCAGATTACAATTATGTCGAGTGAGTTATTAGTTTAAGAGTTTTTAATGAATGAGTGAAGAAATTGATTATTACAGAAATTTAGATAGACTTAGATTTTCTTTAACTGAATTATCTACATGATTTGAAACCTCTACAACTATCTGAATAGACTTTGTAGACATTCTTGAAAGAGAAGACAAATCCTCGGTTGATAAATTAATGTCAAACTAAGGTTTTTTTTAGAACATCTTTAGGGCTCAACATTTTGGTGTCGTTGCCGGGGAGAATTTCAAAGGTAGCATAGGTTGCATCTCTAGAGGATGAAGTATTGAAAATGGAAGGTAAGAACCTATGTAGGCAACAAGTAAAATGCATGTGCTAACACCTACCTTTAGGTAATGCATAGAGGTTAAATAGGTGTATATAATTTGTGTCCCTATGTATGACTAAGAAGAAAGAACCTAAAAAATTAAAACCCCCAACAAAAACTACAAAATCCCAGGGCCTAGTGGCCCATGGAAGAAGCACTTTTATAGAAGAAATCATCAAAAAAGTTGAATCTCAAGCCTCGGTTGGACCTCGAAAAGGTTCTACATGAATCCCCCAAGAAACAAATTCACCAACTGCAGCTCATCTTGAGGTTCATAACGGAACTGAAAGGACTAAAAAAAGGTTTCCAAAATACGCATACCTCACCTCTCAATCCTTTAGACGAGGGAAATTCTTGTAATTTGAAAGAAGGAGAAGGGGAAACTAGTGGAATTGCTGAGGAAAACCCACCACCACTTGAACCTAGATCTCTTTTTATTCTGATAGGAGAAGGTACACCTTAAATCCCAGATAGAGGAAGCATGATTAAATCTCCCATGGGATCGGGTAATCAGCCACCCCAAATAGAACACCCAGACCCAAGTATACCTGAAGGCTATTGGAATATCTTCGATCAAATGGCACAACAAAATCCACCGAGACCCCAGAATTCCACTTTAGAATATCCTATAGTTGATCTGGTTTCTAATGCCCCAATGAAAGATATCCCACTAAAGAATCTTCCAGCCTTCAATGGATTGATCTCAAAGGACCCCGACGCGTTCTTATTTGAGTTTGATGTCATGTGTAGAGGTTATGACTACACCTCTAAACCCCAAAAAATAAATATGTTTCCTTATACTTTGAAAGGAGAAACTTTACGATGGTTTATGAGATTAGGAGGACGAACTATAAATTATTCGGATGAAATGAAATAAGCCTTCCTTACGAAATATCAAGACTACTATAGAAACAAGGATTTAAAAGACGAAATATTTCAAATGACTGCAAAAGAAAATGAAACACTACAAGAGTATGTAGAAATGTTTCAATATAACTTGTAGAGGTCACCTTATGGTACACTACCAAGTGAGGAACTTAAATCCACTCTAATAAAAGTTATGAAGGATGAATGGGTGGAAACATTGAATTTAATGGGAAAAGGTGATATCTATCAAGAAAATTATGATAACATTATCCAATTGTGCATCAGGTGCTCATGTGGAAGTACACAAACCAGATCTCAAATACAGGCTCCCCTCACCAGAAATAGCAACATTACTAGCAGGGGTGTCACTCGAGAAGAAGTTGGTAATCTTCTATAAAATTTTAAAACAAACATTTTGAGTACTTTAATTACACAATTGGATTTTCTACAGGTTAAACGGAAACAAGAATAAGAAGAGCATTCGTTGGCCATATTTTTTCAATGATGAAGAAGGAAACATGGTTCGAGGGAGTGTCCATTGGATGTGGTTCAGATTTGCACCATTTGTTCCGAACACCATGCAACAGAACAATGTCCATCACTTTCAGGACTAAAAGTTGTCTTTAAAGAAGAAGAAGAGGAAACAAAACCAGTATATCTGATGGCTTAGCGACGCCAATGGAAATATCAACCCCCAGGTATGCTACAAGATCCTTCTTCTTTCTTTTTTGGGTAGTATAATCAACAACATAATTCTGGAAATGCATGGCAGGGCCAACCATTTCCTAACCCCACCTTGTAGTCCCAACAATATCCTACTGCACCCTAGCCAAATTAACCAATTTATAATCCTGCTTGGTCTAACCCGCCATACCGTACCCCATTTTGGCATAATTCAAATAACAACCCCTATCCTTCACAGTGGACTAAAATAGCTGCCCAAGTTCCAAATTGGAATCAAAATTGGCAGCGCCCCATGGGAATGACCAATCAACCCATGGGAATGGCTCCCCAAGGTCATCCCACTTTACAAGCTCCACTTCAATTACCCCATAATCCTCAACTTCAAATGCGCCCTCAATTACCAGCTCAACCAAACCCAAATCCTAATAACAGACCAACCCAACTCGTGCAAATTGTTGAAAATTTGGAGGGTGAGACCAAATTTGTGGGGTGCAATGAACTTCGATTGAGATTAGAACGTATAAATTCTCCTGAGGAAAGTAACATTCAAAAAAATGACAATAATATACAACCATCAATAAAACCATTGACTATGGTCATAACAGAAGAGACAAAATAGGGGGAAAACACAGTCGAGCAACAAAATCGTGATATAATTCCTCCTCCCCCGTTTCTCGAGAGGATAATGATAGAAAAATCAATTGTATATCCTAACTTTGATATCGTCGAGGAACAAAAGAATATGTGTGTTAATATTCCACTCCTTTGGGATTTACAAGCCATCCCAATTTATGAAAAAACAATTAAGGAATTATGTGGAAAGAAGATCGGAAGGAAAATTAAGGACCCATCAACTATTCACGTGGTAGAAACTTTGTCCAATATTATTTTAGGCAAGTAGGAGCCATTCAAGTATACAGACCTAGGGAATCCTTTGGTAACAGTTCAAATACAGGGTTGTTTTTTTCAGATACACTGGTGGATTTGGGGGCAACCAAATTTTCATTTTTATATAGCAAAACTGTCGCAACAATTGAAGTTTTTCGTTGCACATGCGACAAGAAATTTTCATTTTTATACAGCAAAACTGTCGCAACAATTGAATTTGTTGTCGCACGTGCGATGACAACTTTTCATTTTTATATAGCACAACTGTCGCAACAATTGAATTTGTCGTCGCACGGGCGACAACAACATTTTGTTTTTATATAGCACAGTTGTCGCAACAATTGAAGTTGTCGTCGCACAGGCAACAACATATTTTCATTTTATATACAACAAAAATATCGCAGCAATTAAGGTAGATGTCGCAATTGAGTCGACCAATATTTATTTAAAAAACAAATAAAAAATTAATTTAGGCTGCAATTTTGATATTAATATTAATATTACCATTTTAATATTAATATTACCATAATAATTTTTTAATTGATATGTGCTCCATTACTAATAATTTAACAGACAATTAATGAATTCGAAGTGCTAGGACTGCTCTGAGTATCTAAACCTAGAATCGGATGCCCTCTCTATCAAATCCATGAAGAATCTGCTGACCATCTGCTCCTCAATTTCACCTTTGCAAAAGAAGTCTGGTGGCATGCCCTGCCAAAAGGGATCCCTTCTAACCAACTCCCTCTTGACATACCCACTCTGCTAAAAACCTGGGCCACCCTCTTTCCTTTCTCTCTAAAGGACAATCCTCAAATCAAGTGTTGCTGGATGTCCCTCCCTAAATTTATCCTTTGGAAAATTTGGCTTGAAAGAAACTCCAAAATATTCAGAAATATGACCACTTTGCCCAACATCATTTCTGCCATAGCCAGATCCCTACTGGGAGACTGCCTCTCCTACCTTTGTCCTTGAACCAACTCCCTTTCTCTCAACTGCCCTGATAAACATTGGATCCATAGCCTCGCTCCAGACCTGAAATCCCCCCCTCCTCTCACTAAGGATCCTGAAATCTCGTGAACCATGAGAATTAGACTACTCTTGGGGGCTTGGAGTTGAATCCAATAATACAGAAGAAGCTCTAAGCCTTTAGCAAGGACTTATCCAAACCCGAAAGCTAGAAATCAAAGAAATAACGGTGATAGGCGACTCCCATATTTTAATCCAATCTATGGTCACCAACACCTTGCCTACTCAAATGAATTTGCACCACATTCTCAAGAAAATCATGTGGCTCTCCCGATACTTCCAAAAAATTGACTTCTTTCATGTGCTCCGTCATCTCAACGCTGAAGCCAACCAAGCTACCAAATCCACCACCCACTTGAGCAAGGGTCAGTTCTCCCTAAATGGAATTTTGGTTTTCGTCCCTCTCCCTTAGAGACACTTGACGAGCGCTCATCTAGGCCTCCTAGGGCAAGTGGCCTTCGTTCCCTCTCAATTTCATACTCGTGGAAGCCCTCCTCCACCTCCCTTTCCTATCCCTTCTCCTCTGTAATTTTTGCGTCCCCTCCCCTCCCCTTCCCTGTCCTTCACCTCATGTCCCTCCTGCACCTCTGCACAGATATCTTATTCCTCCCGCATGGCACTTGCACGAGCCCCACCTCTTCCCATGGCGGTGCATGAACGAGATACCATTAAATTCAGGAAGGTGGCGAACTACTCCTGCTTATCTTGCCTTCCTAATTTTGTCTAGTTTCTCGCCTGGCTTGAGCTCCTAGTATTTCCCCTGGTTAGTCTCTACCCATTTTCCTCGTCCAAGCCTCCCTCTTGGTCTTTTTCCATCGCTCTCGCAATGGAGTCCAGTTCCAACTTGTCCACCCCCCCTAATCCCTCGCCCTCCTTGGAACTCAAAATTCGTAGGCTGAAACACACGCTTAGAGTGCATAGAGGATTCCTTCTCCGTCTTGATGGGGAAGGAGGTCAATGGTTCAAAATTATGGAGAAATATCTAATCCATATAAGGGAGGAAGTGGTAGAAGCTCTCACCTATACAACTCAGCAATCTAACAACAAAATCGTTCATCTAGAACCAAGAATTGAAAAGCTGGAAATTCAAGCTGTAGGACAAAGCCGCCAGACAGATGCAGGGGGGAAGGTGACCATGATTGCAATCTCCTCCATCCTGGGTTGGAAGGTTTAATCCCAAATTCCTCTTTCGTGAAATTAGTTCTTTTTGGATCTCTGGTTCTCTTCTTTGTAAGTTGGATTATAGGCCCTTATGCAACTCAACCAATCATGTTGTAAGACGATTCTCATTCTGAGTTTAGTTATATTTTGGACTCTCGACTGTTACGGGAATTATAGGACTTTATACCATGGAAACCCCTTTTGTAATCTCGAAGCTCCCGCACTAATCGCAGGGATGAATTATGTAAGTTTTCTCTACAGTGGTTATACCACTGGTTTTAATATATAAACCCATTTCTTGTGTAAAAAAATAAAATATTACCATAATAGACTTAAGACTAGTCTATTATATGAAAGTTCACAATCATTCACATGATAAGTTTCAAAGGAATAATTAAAATATGTTTCTCTCTTTCATATGGTAGATAACAACAAGAGAAAATATCTATTATACCATGTCATACATAACATTATTGCACCCTTGCTATATGATCATTTCATACCTGATCATTATGAAGATTTGCATAAAACCCACTCAAAACTATCATTCAAAGTAAACAACATAGCATAACCTTCAAGATGAAGACAACGAGTTAAAAATGGTATTATCCAAAGCATAACAAGTACAATTTCATGTTCAACAATTAAACACATCCATGCATTCATATCAATAGACATGCATTCTAATTAATGGACATATACAATCTTATTCATGAATAATAACTTCACTCTGCATAAATAAGAGGTCTACTCATTCAATGCATACATGGCACTCAAGGGTGGTTACAACTAAGTCTTGTTAACAATACAAATATACCAACAAAGATGATTGGTTTAACATCAATCAAACTCATTCATAGTATCCCTAAGACAAATTCATCTTACCAGACATCTACAACACCATGGATGAAAGGTATCTTCCCTTTTAAACATGACAATCCTTAGGAACAAGGTTAATACATTTAAACCCATATACACTAAATAAAGGTAAGGATCATCAATCTATCAACCTGTTAACCTTGTAGGTAAACAACCCATCAATCAATAGGCCATTGAACATGTGAATCAATAATGCATAACATTTATACATGTCAAAACCTCCAAAGGGTGGACACCATTAAGTCTTGATGCTAATACCAATGAATGATCAAATATAAGCACTTACATCAATATTAGACATATTCATACTGGTTACAAAATAATCTCTAATCAACAACTTCATATAGTTATGAATATGAAGGAAAACTGGATTATTTGTTCACTAATTTGCAATCAACAACTCTCATGAAAGATGTAGTACTCATTCACCTAGCCAATGAATTTGAATGGAAATTTAATGGATAGGATTGGAGCACTTCCTATTGCTTCAGATATTAGGAGGGAGTATAGATTAGTATGCATCCTCTGCAAACCTTTAAGACCAGACAGAAACTTGGGGAATCACCATGGAAATTTCATATGTATGGAAAACATACGCACTAAATGACCTAGAGCCAAACAGGCTCACAGGACTCCTATATAGCTAGAAAATTTGAGCAAGGAAGATGGAGCTAACAAGGTGAAGGTTCTCACTAGGCTTGTCAGCCACACGACCTTTGCAAAGAATTTTGAACCAGAATTATTTTGGGCAAGAATCCCCAGAAACTAACAGAGGTAGTGGTTGTAAAGAAACCATCTGACTCTGCATGTAAATATGAAATCGATCTTCATGTATGAATCAAGCCTGGCACAATAGCTCAGAGGCAACAAATATAAGAGTTGTAATCATAGAAATTCATCCCCACCTCAAACAATAACAAGAAAAGGGTTTTCAAGTAGAAGATAATGATGATGATGGATGAGGGTAAAGGTTAATCACCTAAGGCCATTGTTTAGAAAAAATGTCCCTAATGCTTGAGACTAAGAAATAAAGAAATTATATTAATGTCCACAATATACCAGCAGCACCAAGAAAAGCTACACAAAATTAAGAACTGCAGCTTATAGTTTCATGCTTTTCATCGATTTGGTCACATGTAATTAAGCTTTCCCAAAATGCGACCCTGATTATTACTCAAATACTAGTTCTTTGCTAAATACAATTTCAATTCCCAATGATCATATTTCCCCCTTCCCACCTATAAATAGGAATACATAAAAATGGAATTTCTATGGACCACTCCCCCTCCAAATTCTTCCTTACTACCATCTTAATATGTCAGTGAAATATTTTCCACAGAATAGGCAGTGGGACATTTTTCTTCCTACACAAATCCAATAAGGTTATTACCCTCCTATGTAGAAATGCCTTCATATACCTCTGTGTTCTAGAGTTCACATTGTAAAAAAGAGATTCCTGCTTCATAAAATAAAGTTTAAGAACTTTTTTATCAAAGGTTGACATATCCGCAAACTATGCTAACTGGATGCATAGAATGAAAACGTCTTGTATGTTATTGCCATCTTCACCTCTAGATCAGAGATAGGTTCTAAAATTTATTTTGGGACTCTAAAGTGGACTGGCAGTCACTAATATCTCTTCTTAAACATAAAATACCATGTCCATGACACAATGAAAAGACACAATCAAAATAATGGTAATGCTCTTTGTCATGTGAGACACAATGAAACATGTCACGAGACTTTCAAAGTTGCATATATCATGTCACAAGATTTTGGAAGTTGCATCATTAAGAGAAGTTGAAATTATCATTAAGTGTATAACAAAATTACATTCACAGATATATACAAGCCATAGAAATAGCCTTGTGTAGTTATCATCTATATAATGTACATCTAATTGTCTTATAAAATTATTACAAGACATCATGAATTTCTTTTAGTCTTCTTTTTTGCTTTCCAGTTCTTAAGCAAATCATCAATGTCCATGTCTTCGTTTACTGGGTGCTCTTCAACAGATGATGTTGTTTCAATCCTTTCACGCCGAGTACGTCTGGTATCATACCCGTAGCATGGATGTTGTTGTGAGGGGCCATCACCTAAAAAAATAAAAAATATTAAATTTATATGGCCAATTTTTAAATATTATTGAAGTAGTTCATTAATATTAAAAAACAACTCTGCAATGTAATTATTTACCTGGTCCTCTAGTCGGCATTGTTGGAATGGCTGTCGGCCTATTCACCTAATCTTCAGGTCGAGGATGATCATCTATGACACTCGATGCCATTGAAATGTCAAAATTTATAAGTACAAAATTATTAAGTTTATGATTAAAATATAGACATTTTACCTTCCTGGGCCTCATTCACAGGAACATCCTGGGACTACACCTCACTGGGATGGGGTTGTTGGGGAGCACCATGATATTCTGGTTGTGTTTCACTATCAATGCTCTATTGTTCATTACTAATGGTAGGGTTAATAGTGTTGCTCCCCTGATTAAAACAAAGTAAGACATTAAATTATGGACAATATCAAACATTTATGTATTTTATAAGTAACGAAAGGTTAATGTGGACTGATTTTTATTTACCTTATCCATCAAATTGGATGTTGGGGTGTGCTCCATGCTTTTCCTACGATCAACCACGAATTTATAATCGTATTTGTAACCAAGTTGGAGGTCTTCATCCATGGTTTTAGTTCCGAAATCGTCACCCTACATTCCATAAGGGTATGATTTTTTAATGTTTTTGGCTGCAATTACCTTAAAGTTGTAAGGTGATACAAATAATATTCTTAAGATGTTTGGGTACTTGCAATTCATGACTGTA
>JASDQU010321088.1:0-13129 GCA_032191745.1 Picea mariana | reverse complement strand
GGCAGCGGCTTGAATTTGCGGCGGCGATAGAGAAGAGGCGCTGGGGATTTCCGGCGGGGAAAGGGGAAAATTGAGCTTGGCTTTCGATCCTCTCAGGCAATACGCGGCAAAATCGTAGGCGCGGGCAGCCTTTTCTGGGGTGTCGTAGGAGCCGAGCCAAATTCTACCCGTGGAAATGGGCATTCGAATTTCCGACACCCATTTCCCCCATTTTCTCTTTCGGATTCCCTTGAACTGCCGCGACTTCAGTGAGCGATTTTCGGGTCTGCTGTGGCTGTTCTGATTTGGCGAGGGTTTAGTCATGTGGGGGTATTTGGGAAGCGAACTGAGGACGTGCTCGTGAAGTGTGTTGGTCAGCGGAATTGAACTCGGGAATTGAGCAACGGAAATGGATGAAGTGACAATAGTTTTCTCTGAGGTACTTGAGATATAGAGACAAAGCGTGTGTTGAATGCGTTAGAGATTTTTTGACGAGACTTTGCCGTTAAGATAATAGATATTGTATATGGTCAGCCGCGGGATGGAATTTGACGGGCAAATTGCCCGTCACGGGGTGATTTGCCCGTCAACATTTTTAGTTAAATTCATCAAAACGGGTATCTGATTTACGGAAACCGTCAAATTTAACGGGATGTAGGGATTTGAAATTTTAACCTAGGTCAGTGGAATTGAGCAACTGAAATAAATGTACTTGATATAGACAAATCGAGTTGAATGCCTACAAAATTTCGTTTTAAGAGATTTAGCAGTTAAGATAATAGATAGATATTGTATATAGATAATATTTTCATAGATTTTATTAGTTAAATTAGTGAAAGATAATTTTAAAAATAAATTATTATTATTAAATTAATTAAATTAATAAAAGATAACCTTAAAAATAAATTATTATTATTAAATTAATAATATAGTATCTAATATAAAAAATATATAATATGTTACTAATCATTAATATTTAATATACTTATAAATTATAAAATATATGAATAGAATCATTGACTTAATATATCGTACATATTATTTACATTTACACTTTATAAATTATAACACATGCAAATAAATAAATAAATTTAGTCGTGTTTGAAATCTGAGCGCATCACTTTTAGTTTCGGTAGATGACACCTAACATTATACGTTTACCTTTTAGTAAATGATTATGGAATATCCTTTTCGTTATCCAAACATAACTTTGTTGGCATACCTTTTTATCATAGATTCCTTTAAATATAATTTAATTTCAATATATATATCTATTGAATTTGGATTACAAAGTGAGCACACGGAAACGGATTTTTTTGGGCCACAAGTTTAATGAAATGGATATGTCATTAATGCTATGGTAGATCGGGTACATTCAAGTAACTAATCATCAATCTATCTAAATGAAAAATGAATTATTTCATTTTGTTACACATTTAAATTAAATTTATTAAATATTTTTATTTTTTAAATAACTTTATACATAATTATTATTATTAGTCTCTGCCAAAGGCTTGGGACTATAGCCATGAGTTCATGGTTGACTGTCTATTAGTTTAGGTTTGACTTTCAAATTTTTTAGAAATTATAATGTTTAGCTTAGGGAACTTGTATTAATGTATTTTAAAATAAAAATATATGTATATTTGTCACAGTTTTATTGGTTCATAAGTTTAAACTCTTATTGCTGCCTTCACGTCTTTCTATGCATTAAATAAGTTTAAAGTTTAAAACAAAGCATGGATAGTTTTCAAATCAGAAATCTTATCGAGATGCGTACTCTATCCTGCGGTTGATTTGAAGAATAATATTTCCGTATTATTCATGAGGAGGGCCCATATATATATTTCATTCAGATCGTGAAGCCCATATCCAACGTATCTGACAGTATCTCAATATAGAAACAATATATGATCTGCTCGTAATATTTGAAATAGGACAATTCTTTTGGTAGATTCTTTATAGTGGCCATGACGTATGTTAAAAAATGTTTGAATAAATTAGACTGAGAGATAATCTTTGACAACCCGTTCATTATTTTAGGTTAAAAGATAAGTATTCCCTTGTTAATAAAAAAATGTTTTAATAAAATAAAAATATTAATACAAATTAATATTCATAACATGATTTTCATTTTATTTTAATTTTGAATTTTTAAACATTAATGGTAACAAATGTTAAAAATCTTTTGGATAAAAATTGTCTATAAAATTTTGAATAATTATTATTATATTATAAGATATAAAAAAATTCATTTAAATATTTAAAAAATTATACAAATATTAATAGATTTTATTAAATAATAATAATAAAAAACCGCTTAAACTTTTACCCATATAAAATTATAAGCTAAAATGGTCATGTTTTCTAATAGCTAAATAGGCCATCCAAAGTGAATTGTGCATTACGGGAGTTAGTATTGACCTATCGTTGATGAAATTAATTAAAATATTTATTGCTGCAGGCTGCAAACAAATAGGCCAGCAAACATTTAATTCTGTCTTTAATAACTAGGGTTAAAGATTTCGTACGAATTTTTCGTAATTATTATTACCATTATCTAATGGGTGCAGTCTAATTGTTATAATTTTTTTATTTTTTAGTAATGTTATTACGAAATTTACAAATTTGGTAATGTAGAAATCATAATTTTAAATTATTTAAATTATATTTTTAATACATAAATTGACTCAACATTTTCAAAATATAAGTTGGCAGGGACTATGTTGCCATGCAACCCTTGTTTTAGATTGGTTAATTCCTTAGGTGTTCTGTATGGTTATTAGTTTAACCATTGAATCCTTGGGCGCATTTACATTCCTAATGTGTCCAATTGTCTAACTAGTGTGAATTTTGGGTGTTGAAGCAATCGTAAGTTTTATCTTTTTAGGACTTTGCTGAGGGTCTATGTGTCCTTCTAGCCAAAGACCTTACACTATCTCCTTTAGCCTTCACGGTGACAAGATTGTTGGATTTTATTTGAAAGATAGATATTGACTAAACCATATACCACTTATGCAATAATTGTTTCTATATAATGTTTTAAGTTTGAAAATATAAATTTATTTTACAACACAAAATTGCATTTAAACCAAAAAGAAAAAGAAGGAAAAGCACATCTAGCTATATAAGATATCATATACAAATTCCAAATGTTGGCCCTACATGGAAGATTAAATAATTGGATGAATGTGGGCATTGGGCAATGCCATATTAAACATAACCATCTATCTTAAGACATGCGCTTTCCCAGGCCTCCAACTTTTATGAACCTCACATGCCTCCAACTTTTATAAATGTGCCTCACCATGACACGTTATCGATAATGTTATCATGCACATATTACAAATCTCTAGTAATAGTTATACTTGGAAATATGACATAGAAATTTAGACTTTTACCCTTACTAGTCCCTTCCCTTGGAGCAGTAGGGACTATAGTAAACGGTTTTCAACGTTTCTATTAATCATGCACAAGAATTGATGACCTTTCCAAGTTTTAACATAAATTTTTAGGTAACTTGTATATTTTTTAAGTTGTGTTTCATTAACTTATCCAAGGTTTTATGTTTGACCTCTTATTTGGCCTCATATCGAGGTAAGAGGCTTCCTAAACAAAGAAACAAGGGCTTGAAACTAAATAAACTAAATATGCAACAAGTAAGGTGAATTAATGCTAAGTTTCAACTTAGCATTAATTCCCAAATATTAAATGTTTAATGTTTTTGGACACATAAAGTCTATAACCCGCTTTGTAATGTTTGGAGGCGGCCTTGGTGTTGGTGTCTCACAGTGACCCGTGTCATGTCCCTGCAACGTGTTTTCTCATGTCCATGTTGTTCGCTCATTTCCCTAGGACTCTGAAGGTGTTGGAGGATGAAGGCTTCCATTATTGTCCATCCCTCTATTATGCTCTTTCAAGAACGTCATAGTGGATTGATGTCACCACTGGATTAGGGAATACTATCGCTTTCGGCTTTCCCTCGTGGAAATCCTCAGGCACCTCACCGAACCTCTCAAGTCTCACCAAGTCCTTTCCTTCCTTCCCAATATCTCTAAACAAGAATGCAACATGTTCAGAATTCCAAATGTTAGGTTTTCAATTTTGTTTGTTTTTTTGTATTATGTGAGGTCAAGGGAATAGACTGTTACCTGCAATCTCTCACTTCCAGTGACATAACACAGAAGTTGGGGAATGAAGGATCAGTGGGTGCACAAGAAATACCTCTGAGATTTGGGAAGAGACTTTGCAGAGGATAAATGGCCACGTCGTCGTAGACTAAATGGCTACGTAGTTGTAGGTGTCCCTCCCAAAACATTGATGATTTTTTGCACAAGCATTCATATGTAAGTCCTCAATAATTTGAATTTTTAAAATAGTTACATTTTTCCATAGAAATCTGTATACAGTTTAATTTAACTTCTCCATCGTTTTTCACCTTCAAAATATTGAAATTTAACCATAGAAAGTTGTGTATAGTTTCTTAATTCTCCATCCAAATGAACATGTTATAATCAGGAATTAGTATGCTTCTTGGAGGGCATAGCACCAAACGAGTGGGGACAAGCTCACAAATGTTTTCATGGTACCAGAGGAGTCACCGGTTGTTGGGGAACTATGTTTTTCCATGCTTTTCAGGCTACGAACGATCAGTGGGTGCAAAAGAAATACCTCTAAGAATTCGGAAGAGAAGTTTCTGAGGATAAATGGTCGCAACATCTTTGGCATCCCACCAAGAACATTGACTATTTTTTGCACAAGCATGCATATATCATATGTACAAACATTGCAGATATGACCATTAACTATCGAATCGTCCATCAACTTTGAATGGGAAGACGTGCATCGATTAATCCATTTTGATTCATTCATAAGATCCTTTTAAGTTCGTAAAATACTGGGGCAAGGTCATTTCTGGGAATCAGAAGAATCTTGATTGAGTCCTTTATGGTGTAATGGGGCGGTTTCTCTTCCAACATCTGTTGGGCCGCCGCCTAGTTGCAATCTCTTCTTTTTCTCCATTTTTGTTTTTCAAATTATAGGATGAAAAAATCTCTTTGTTTTCTTTCTCCAATTCATTACACACTGCAAATACAAAATAATAATTTTAAGTAACCAATTACAAACATAATAATGAATGAGTAAAGGCAGAACATGATTTCAATTCAATTGTTGCAAAGTAGTATGAAGTAGCTATGTATGTGCTTATAATGAAATAGTTACATGTGATGGTTATTAGTGGTTGGATATTGGCGTGCTTTGAAAGAGCCTCCACGTATTCTAGTTGATCCATGTTGAACACAAGACATTTTTCAATTAAGTGTTGCACCTAAACCCTATCTCTCTGGAATTAACATCACTACTTCCAATACAGTGTTTTTGAATACCAAACTTTAATATACCAAGAATAAATTGAGGATTGATTTTGCTCACGACACTATTAAGATTAGAAAATAAGATTATCACTCACCAAGATAATATATGATGATGATGAAGATGCGTTAGGATTCTTAGTGTTATCTCCCGTTGCGGGTCTTGCAATTTTAACGTTCCTGAAAAGATGCAACGTTTACTGGATCTATCTTTCTTTCTTCACATGAAATCTCGACAACGAGTGAAATAAAAGAAAAATGTTCTTCTTATGCAATCTCGACATCAAGTGAAAGAAAAGTGGAACGTCTTATGCAATCTCGACAGTTGGTGAAAGAAAAGGTGGAAAGTGGATGAAATCTCAATAGCGGGTGAAAAAAAGGTGGAATGTGGATGAAAGCAATGAAACACTTAGAAATGCAATATTTAGATGATGAGCACTGCATGGATGACAATGGTTCTCTCTCCAATTTATTCACCGAGACCTCTACACACCCACGTGCCAAGTGAAAAGTTATTTGTTCCAAACTCGCACTTGCATCTCATAACCTCGGATTTCCCAGGAGATGATGATCAAGTGACTTGAGGTAGTATGCTTATTCCCTCAAAAATTCTAGTGCTATCCTTGGCTAAAGCATCGAAAAATTCTTGGTGTGTGATAAAGTTGTCCCTCCTGAAGACACACCATGTTCAAATTTAGATAAGGATATGTGACCATTCAATCTTATCATTAAACCAATGAGACCTGCTTGAATCCAAAACATGTGTCATTGAATCGACATATTGTTACAAAGTTTGTTCCTGTAGGAATTTAGTACCATAGATTGATCTTATCCTCATAAGAACACAGAGAAGGATTAAAGAAAACTCTAGCAAGCCCTAAATAAATACCAAGTTAAAATTGATTTGTTTCGATTTTTATTCTGTGTTTTATTGATGGATCAATGTATTTTGTTGATGGGTTGGTGTAAGATGAGTAACTAGATACATTTATAGTTTAGTAGATGTGTTAAATTTAAATGAAATGAGAAATTAATTAAATGGATACATATAATCATAATAAGAGACAAATGATATATTACTGAAAATAATTTGTGTTTCTCTCAGTCATTGGATCAATGTGTGTTGTAATATATTTGTCTTAACCAGGCGGTGTACGACAGAATATCATAGGTCAGTGTACAACTATTATAGTTGTTTGTGTGGAGTATTGTCAATTATTAATCAATTATTTATGTTTCAAGTGGGAGAAGCTAACTTGAAAGGTGGCTCGCTCTGTCACTATTTTCAAAGGTGGCCCTCTATGTCAACTAATGTGGTTTGTTAGGAGTGGAAGATGGGTTTTGAAATCTTATAAAATATTGCATCGTGCTTGCATGCCACAGTCATGGAGTTTGGGAGGCGATTTACTCCACCATTTTTTTAATAAGTACCATGATAGTTCTCATTACCATCATCTCTCAACGATGGAGAATGTAGATGGAAAAAAGAAGCCAATCATAGAAACCTTAGTGGGTGCAAGGATAACATTTTTGATGGTATGATTCTCTCTTTGCATGCGAAAGCCCATGTATATGTTGTAATTAGACTCTTGAATTGAGTCTTGTTTTAATTAAAAGTTGCAGTTGGTCAACTGCATAAACATGTAACTGCATAAAGTAAGTACTCTACTTCTCATTTGTTGTAATCATTGTAGTTATTTGGTGAACTACATAAACATGGTAACTAGCTACTGTAACTAGCTTCTTTTTTTGGGCACGTTTTTTCCAACGAGTTTTCCCTTCTAATCTTGAACCTGTAGAGTGCTACAGTAATCCATTGAACAGAGTCTATTATATGAGTTAACAAGAGTCCTACAATAATCTACTGAACTGAGTCCATTATATGAGTTAACAACCTGACAAGAGATAGGTGAGACAATGGTTGGAGTGCTACATTATTCCACTGAACTGAGTCCATTATATGAGATAACAAGAGTACTACAATAATCTACGAAACTAAGTCATTGTTATTCCATGTGCTTCCTCCCTCTTCGCGGAAGAGACTTGGGACTTCTTGGCTATCTCTGAAATCAAAGTGTTTCCATATTCTTGGCAGGGACTTGTTTCTCCGCAACCCTGCTTGTTTATTATGCTTTTTTAAAGAAGTAAAGAGATTGGAATGTATATTAGTATGGTTTGTGTGAAAAAATGATTTAAGTTTTCTTCAAAAGTAGATTGAGGTTCAAAGTATATCATGTTAAAGGAGGGATTTAAAATCTTCTTGATTTCTAAGTCAGGATAAGGATTTAAGTCAATGATCAAGTTTCTTGACATAATTAGACTATGAATTTCTACTTCATTTTTTTTTTTTTTTTTAGGAAACTCCCTAAGCACTTACCCTCATTCCAAGGATAGTACTTAGGGTCAATCGGATTATGTAAAAGCTTGAAAATTTGTCAACAATATACTCATTAAGAGCTCAACATGTCACTTGCAACTTTTAAACCTAGCTACAACCACTAAGACTAAACCCTATTGACTTATGAATTGTTTATTATCAAGTACATATTTAGTGTAGAAATCTCATACATATTTTATAAAACACAAATGTAGTATATGACATATCTCAATGAAAGTGACTTATTATTGGGACACAAATTGTTCCTCATAGAGGCAATACCATAAAGCTATAAATAATATTTAGAATGTCAAGTTTTAAATTTCAAATATATATCTTTAGATTGAACACTTAATGTTTCAAGTGCATTCAATTTACATTTATACACAACCTACCTTTGTCCTTGATATGTTAGTTGTGTCATTTACTCATGCAATGGCCATTAACATTATGATAGATCATTTACACCTTCCATAAAATAAATTGTATCAAATAACATTTTTGGCATTTAATGGAAAAAAAATACATTTTGGAATTTAATGAAAAAAAATACATTTTGGAATTTAATGAAAAAAAATACATTTTGAAATTTAATGAAAAAAATTTATATTTACAAGATATGTTGATGTTTACATATTTAGGAGAATCTTTCTTTGTGTTGATGAGTATGTTAATTGGCCAATAATGTACATGCAAATCCCCATTTATAACTAACCATCCATCTATCTATATGAAAAACTGAATTATATATATATACATATATATATTATAGGTTGGCCAATTTCATGAGGTGCTACGTGTGGATACTAGTTCAACCCTAACTGATACACAATAAATATAGAGTTTAGAAAACCAATTTATGTACATAGTTTGTTAATTGAACTTATTAACTACAAACACTTAGTTCAAGATGCTAAATTTTACAACATGGACATTACATTTTAATAAATTTTCATGCTAATGATATATATCATGAAATTTATGAGAAGGTAATGGCCACAGAGCATCCACTGGAGACATAAGTATTACTAATGTTTGAAATTTCATATTTTTAAGAACAATTTTTTGAGTTTGATTTTTTTTTTCACAACCTTAAATTAACTCTCTTTTATTTATCATTTTCAATTTTCATATGACACAAGATGATTGGAAACTGAGGCCGCGCATAATGGTAAGGTATATTTTTGATGGAAACATGTTTAGTTTTGATGGTCATTCTTAAATATAATTTGGTTTTGATGGCATCATGTTTAATTTTGATGGTCATATTTGTTAGATTTTACTACACCTCAGGTCTGGTCTATTGTGTCCACAATTATACACAATTAACCCAATTTAATTGTAAACATAAACACATTGAGATACCTAACTTCTTTTAGCACAACGGAACACACAATAATATCATAGATGAATCATCAATACACAAGAGACACAATTTTTTTGTTCTGTAACTTTATCCAATTCTCCAAATCTGAGGAACAAAACCAGTCCTCTCAAAGTTGTACCAAATCTAAGGACAAAACTAGTCCTCTCAAAATTAAAAAATCTGAGGACAATGTTCTCCTCCAATATACAAACAAGAAACCAAACCTCAACAATATTTTGGAAATCTCCTCTGACCAAAAATCTATTGCAGACCACTTGTACGACATGCTGACGTCACTTGATGTCAGCCTATATGGACCTGCCCTTGCCTACAAGAGCTTGTATGGATGTATGCGATTGTTCCTTCAACAACCCATGTACGTATGTGACTGTTCCCACTGCAACCTGCGTACATGCGAAAAAATGTACGAACACTTCGTATGGCTCATCCCACTTCATACAATATATTCCTTCTACAATTTTCTCTCTCCCCCACACATGTGGTGTGCCTTTCCCTGCCAAGAACATAAAATAGAGAGTCATCAACCCTAGGCCATATTTCCTCCCTTAACCAAATTTCCCTTTGCTGAAATCACCAAGCCTCCTAGCACAAGTAAAGACTCACTTATGCTAGCTCTAGAATAATCTCCATGATGTCACACTATGATACAATGAGATGTCACAATGACCTCTCTCATTTATATTCAATCCTTGGGGGTCACTATAGAATCCCCTCCACAAGTCAACATCAAATTAGGCTTTCCTTGTGGGTGTGAAGGCCCAACACAAGCCCACAAATCCCATCTCCAAAACCATGAAGCCCCCAACCAAATCCAATGAGGTTTTCACCAAACCAAAAGGCTAATATCTTGCCAACAAAGATTCCCAAATGATTGACACCTTGGCCTCTTGTGGAAATACTTCCCAAATCTACAAAATCCACACTCCCTCTTAGTGAGGGAGGTATTCTCTACCACTCCTAGCTTGTCTCTGAAGTAGACAAATTTCCCCTTCATTAGAGGTTTGGTGAGAATATTTGCAATCTGCTCATCTGTGGAAATGTGTTGTAGCTTCACAACTCCCTTCTTCACCTTGTCTCTGATGAAGTGGTATATGATCTCAATGTGTATCGACTTATCATGAAACACCAGGTTCTATGAGAGTTTGATGCAACTCCGATTGTCACAGTGAATTATATTAGGCTCCAACTCTTGTCCAAAAAACCCTGTAAGAATCTTGTGAAGCCAAATAGATTCACAACTAGCCAAATTGGCTGCCATATACTCTGCCTCTGCTGAATTGAGTGCCACAGACGTCTGCTTCTTATTGAACCAAGAAACTACTATTGATCCAAAACTAAAGAAAGGACTAGAAGTAATCTTCATGTCAACTGCACTACCTACCCAATATGAGTATGAGTATCCATGCAGCCTCACTCCATCAGTCCCGACATATCTAAGACCAAATCCAACTTTACCTCGAAGGTACCTAAGAACATGTTTTGTTGCCACCCAATGCACCTTCCTCGACTCAACCATGAACCGAATCAAGGTTTTAACAACAAAACAAATATATGGCATGGTGTTAACTGGGTACATCAACGAGCCAATCAACTGCCTATACACCGTGGGATCCACCAAGTTTGAATATGAAGCTCCCATAATTCTTTGATTGGTGGTCATAGGTGTAGACATGCACTTATAATCCATCATTCCAAATCTCTTCAGTATCTCAACTGCATACTTCCACTGTCCAAGGAAGATCTTTCTTAGTTGTTGCCACACCTCTAATCCTAGGAATTAATGCATCAACCCAATGTATTTCATCTCGAACTCTGAATCCAAATCCTTCTTGCATTTGGAAATGAGTTCCTCATTCCATGTGAGGAATAGATCATCGACATATAATACCAATATAAGAAGACTCTTACCAACCTGTAAGAGATATAGGTTGGGGTTTTCTTCACTCTCAGTGAAGCTCAAGCTCTGCAAACACCTGTCAATTCTTGAGTATCATGCCAAGGTTCCTTCTTGAGTCCATACAAGGATTTCTTTAATCTACAAACATGAGATTCCTTCCCATGTACCTAAAATCCCCTAGGTTTCTCTATGTACACCTCCTCCTCAATTACACCATTGAGGAAATATATCTTCACATCCATTTGATGAATCTTCCACCCCATGACTGAAGCAAGAGAAATAATCATCCTCATAGTAGTATACCTGGCCACTAGAGAAAAAGTCTTCTCATAGTCTACTCCCTCTTTCTGGGAGAACCCTCTTGCTACGAACTGTGCCTTATAATTCTCGATACTTCCATCTACAGTTTGTTTGATCTTGTATATCCATGATTTCCCTTTTGCTCGATGTTGCTTCTTGATTTTCCATCTTCAGTATGCTTGATACTACCATCTTGGAAGTTACTACTGACTTCCCTTTTAGTCTCATAACTATATCCCATACGTCATTCTTCATGATGGATTGGTACTCCTCCATCATGGAATCCTTCCAAACCCATTGGCTTGCTGCCCCTTTAAAAATGGAAGGAAAAATCAATAATGTTACTCATAAGAGCCACATATGAGCCAAATCTTTCCAGTGGTATTCTCTCTCTACGGGTGTTTTTGGGATTTGTATGTCTCTCAACATCCTTTAGGGTCTCTCGAAGCCATTTAGGTCTTGTATCCCGACTACTAGGAGGATCTACTAGATCCTCCTCCTGCTCTGACTCCTCATGATCTGAGGGTTGCTCCCCTGTATTGAATGGGATTGTACTCTCCTCAACCTTTGGAGCCTCTTTCTCCTCACCACCTGTTGGGATCTCTTGAGACCTCCTGAAAGACAAATCCTCCTTAAATATGACATCCTGATTGACCTCAACATATTGTTTTCCTAGAGTGTAGATCCAGTAGGCCTTCGAAGTCTCATTGTATCCTACAAACACACTCTTCCTCCCAAAAGGTTCTAACTTCGTCCTCTTCTCCTTATGAACATGGATATATACTAGACAACCAAATATTTCAAATTCCCTATCTTTGGTCTCACACCTGTGAATGTCTCCTCATGAGTCTTTTCCTCCAAGATTCTATGAGGACTTCTGTTATGAACATAAATTGTCATGTTGCATGCTTCTACCCATAACTCTAATGGTATATCCTAGTCATGCAACACTTCCCTAGTGGCCTCAAGTATGGTTCGATTCTTCCTCTCAATAACCTCATTCTATTGGGGGTTGTAAGGTATTGGAGTCTCCCTCTTAATCCATGGTTTCTTACAAAATTTCATGAGATCGTTGGAGGTATACTTTCCCCCATTGTCTGACCTCATGACCTTGATCCTCTTCCCCGTCTGATTTTCCACCAGAGCCTTGAACTCCATGAATCGACTAAAGTTTTCATCCTTGGTCTTCATGAAGTAGATACATGTCCTCCTGGAATAATCATCAATGAAAATCACATAATATTGGCGACCACCCATAGATGGAGCCGAGATCGTTCCACTCACATTTCAATGTAACAGGTCCAATATCCTCTTGGACCTAATATCACTGCTTTGAAAAAAAACCTTAACATTATTGCCAAGTGTAAAACCTCTACATACTCCTTGTTGCTTGATCAAAATCTGGACCAGGGGTCAAATTTTAGCTCAAAAATCAACGTTCTCAGAATTACCTCAAAACGAACGTGAGCGTAGCCCTCATCGTCATGAACCCAATGCAATTCGTTTCGTCTCAAACGGACGTCAGGAGCGAGAGATATTGCAATCTGTTCATAAAGTCAAACAGGCAAAAAAAAAATGATGCTGACCGTACAGTCCGTATAGTCCGTACAGACTGATGTGGCAGGGCCGTACGACCGTACGATGATGTGGCATGTCATGACATGGCAGTGTTTGGTTGGCAGTTGAAGGCGAATGGTATCTCGACACGTGGCATTGTTTGGTCAAATGATTGAGTGCCACGTGGCCCAATCATGGGCTGCCACGTGGCACCCCAGTATTGGTTGAATTGGTTGTTGTTCAAAATTTTGTATAGTCCA
>JASDQU010321085.1:0-12100 GCA_032191745.1 Picea mariana | reverse complement strand
TCTTGGTGTGTCATTACCTAAGAGATCTGACATGTCATTTTGATTGTTTCCCATTTCTTCTGTTACTGACTCTTCCGTGTCTGATTCCTTGATGTTTTTTGCTTGACAAGTGTATAGTTTTTTTGACTTATCTTCTGTGCGACATCTGTGTCTTGGGTCCCATTTTTCACCACAATGTTTACATTTACCTTCTCTTATTCTTTGGTAATCTCGACTTCTTCTATCTTCTCATAAGTTAGGTGGTATATATTTGTCAGTTTCTGTGTTTGTATTCTGGTTTATGTTTCTTTTGGAATAAAACTTGCCGAATCTTGATTGGCCTTCTAGCTTTTCTTCTACTGCTTTTGCCTTGCGTCTTGCTATTTCAACAGTAGTGACCTCATGTAATTTTAACTCGTCTTGGATATGCGGCTTGAGACCACCTATGTAAGACTGGAGTAATTGATCATAAGATAATCCAAATACTCGGGTGGCAAGGGATTCCCATTGATGTGTAAATTCATCTACGTTGCCTTTCTGTTGTAGCCTGGTGAGTTTGGAAAAGAATTCTTGCTCCAAGATGCCCTGGAATCTTTAAAAAAAATCATTTTTAAAAGAGTTCCAAGTGTATGATTGGATTCTTCCTTTCCACCATATGTACCAATTGTATGCTGTGCCTTCGAGGAACATGGATGCATATTTTACTTTTTCTTCATCAGTTGTAATATTATATATTTGGAAATATTCTTCAGTTTTGTTAAACCAAGCCACGCATTGGTTATCGCTGCCATTATATTTTGATAGTTCAATTTTGGCTTTGGGAGGGTAAATCATTAGAGGTTGATATTGTGATGTGGTTTGAGGATTTGAATTGTAGGGAGGTGGTGGCAGTGGCGGTGGTGATGTGTTAGATGTGCTTGAATCATTTGATTGTGATTGGGAAACTTGTTGGTGGCCTTGGTCTTTTATTAACTTCAAAAGTTCATCATGCTTTGTTTCCTGATGTTGTGTTATTTTTTTTTTTGACAAGAACAATTAATGGATTTTAATTAAGAAAGGCAGTGGCAAAGCCACTGGTTCTTTTACAACTATGGTAAGCCACGCTCTACTAGTCCAATATAGTCCTGGAGGCTATACTAACCTTCCAGGGGTGGGAAGTTTTACAAATTTATTTACAGCAGAGGCTTCTATACAAAATGCCATCCTTGCTGAGAAATTGCAGAACTCCCTTTTGTGACTTGAAATGCTGATTTACTTCTCTAGATCTCGCTTCCATTCATTGTTTAGTTGAGCCATTTTTTCCTCCAGCTGGGTGATTCTGGTCTCAAATTCTTTCTTAGGGTCCTTGAGTTCTTTATGGAGTTTGTCGAGCTCCTCAGTGATCTCAAATTTTGTGGTGGTAATGTCCCCTTCCAACGTCTCCAATCTTCTTCCTGCGTCTATGTCGAGATTTTGAAGAAAGTCCAACTGGTAGTTCAACATTTGCTTTAAATTTTCCAGAGCGACGTCCATTGCGTTCAACCTTTCTTCTGTGCTTGGCTTGCTTCTCGAGCTGGAAGCCATCTTCGGCGACTTCTTCTCTTCTCCTTGCGACTTGCTGCTGCACTCGATCCTCTCGTAGCTGGGCCGAATTCCTTCTTGGCTATCTCTGCGTGAGGTTGGTATGGAGGGCTGAGTTCCTCTCCCCGATTTAAGTTCAGTCTCCTCCCAAGTCGAATCCCCTAAACGATTCGCGTGATCTGAAGGGGATGGGCGACCTGCTGCTCTGTCTCCTCCCCAGAGAAAATCAACGACCGGATGATGCACTGGGTTGTACCTTCTGTCCACTTGCGCTGTCCTGTTGCGCTTTGGATTTGCTCAAATCCTTCTTTCATGCTGCCTTTCCCTTTCCAGCTCATGACTTTACTTTTTTTATGGGATTTCTCCCTAGAGTCATGGCAGATCCACTGTGGATATTGTTCCATTAAGTTGCATGGTTCCAGCAGTCAAGAGGACTCCTTTATTGGCCTCGACGTCTGCTTGCTCGTTTAGGTTTTGTAAGACATGGTAAAGCTTATAAAACCGGAAATTCCCTAGGAGGAGTTGGATTTTCTCCAGGAGGTTATTGAGTTTTGCATTTTTGAGTTTGCTTTGGTGGATTAAGGCTTTGATTACTATCCGGGAGTCCCCAATTATTACCATATCTTGAACGCTATGACTGATTGCTTGAATGAGCCCTTGCCAGAGGGCTAGGGCTTCTGCTCTGTTGTTAGTTTCAGTTTCGAGCCCCCAGGCGAAGCTTAGCTTCATTGATCCGGTGGGGCTTTCTAGAATCCCTCCTCCACCTGCCAAGCCTGGGTTCCCTTTGGAGGCCCCATCAAAGGACAAAATATGTTTCTTTTCCTTTGTCTTCCAGTCTTCAAAATCTTGTTTATCCTTTCGTATTTCCTAGGCTTCTTGGCCAGAGCTGTTGTCCTTTTTTCCCCGCTGGTCTTGAATTTTAAACTGTGCCAACCATTGTTCCTCTTCCAACTCTAGCACGCTAGGATTTTTTGTTTGGCAGAAGTAGGGAGCACTTTCGCCAAAATAGGCCTGTATCTTGGTTGCAACTTGGGCTGGACATCTTTTGAGTTCCCTGAAAAGTCTATTGTTTCACTCCAGCCATATTTTCCAGAGGATGAATTTGGGGAGGACTCTCCACAGAGTGGATATTTGGCCTTTTTTCTCAGTCTGGAAAGGGCAGAAGGAATCCCAATTTTGGAGAAGGTTGCTCGTATCTTGGGGTGTGATGACGGCAGTCTGCAATCCCAGAGCCAACTGCCAGACTTCTTTGGAGTAGGAACAGTTTAGTAGAGGATGGTTTGTGGTTTCTTCTGCTTGAAGACAGAGCGAGCATCTATTGGGGCCTTCCCACCCCCTTCTTCTTAGGTTTTTTCCCATTAGAATGCTTCTGTGAGCCAGAGTCCAAATAAACATGTCAATCTTTGGGATGGACTTGGAGGTCCAAATTGCTTTCCAAATTTTTGGGTTTGGAGGTACATTGGGGTGGGCGTTTGTGAGTTGATACCTTGCTGCAGTGGTGTATGTCCCTGAGCTTGTTCCCCAACCTCGTTTGTCTTTTCCCCTTTTTTTGAGTAGTGATTTCCCTTGGAGGTAGAGCTTCAAGGCGTTCCAGTCCTCTTCTAAATCAAGGGGGTTGTTAGCAATTCCCTACCTTAGCCACATCTTGTGCTCATCGTTCCCCCAAATTGAGATGTCTCAAAGAGTGTTTAAATTTTGAGTGACCATCCATTCTTTGAGTCGATCCAAATCCTGTCTCAACCCAATGGGAGGATCTCCCATGATTGAGTCCTGCCAAATATTGATTTTTTTCCCATTGCCTGGCACCCAAGTGAGATGAGGTCTGAAATGGGGCATAGTCTTCTGACAGAGCAAGAAGATTGGGGAGCCTCTTTTCTCCAGAATTGGGCGCTCTATACATCTTTCCCTTGGACCCCTAAAGTACTTTTTCCATAACGCTTTTTTACTCCACGTTGGCTTCCCGATATTTAGATTCCAAAGCATCTTTGCCCTTAGCGCCAGATTTTGAACATGTGCATTTTTGAAGTTGAGACCGCCTTCCAGGATTGGTTTAGAGATTTTTTCCCAGCTTATTAGATGCAGCTTTCTCCCTGATTGTTTCCCACCTTCCCATAGGAACCTTCTGAACATTGCTTCAATTTTTTGTATTATGGAGGCAGGGGCCAGAAGCAAAGAGCTTTGATAGATTGGAATGCTGGCAAGGACGGCCTTGATTAGGACCACTTTACCTGCCAGATTTAACCAGCTTGCTCCCCAGGAAGTTATCTTGTTCTTTATCTTGTCAATCATTAAATTCCAGTGTGACGTTCTTGGGGTGGAGTTGAAGATTGGGACTCCCAGGTATTTAAAGGCATCCCATTTGGTACAGCCTTCCATTCCAAGTACCCTGGCGATCTCCAACATTTCATTTGGCGTTATATTCCAACCATAGATCTTGCTTTTAGTAGGGCTTATGACACTTCCTGAGATTTCTGTGTAGGCCGCTAATTCATTCTTGAATTTCCTTGCTGTTTGTAAGCTCGCACCTCCCATTAGCAGAGTGTCGTCCGCAAACTGGGCATGATTTATGTCCTTTACCCCTGGCGCTATTCTCAAACCATGGAGATTGTTGTGATTTTGGCTGTGCTCTAGTTGAAAGTTTAGTATTGAGGCTTGAATTGCATAGAGGAGGGGAGAGAGGGGGCAGCCTTGTCGGAGTCCTCTGGAAGCTTGAAAGAACTTAGTTACCTTCCCATTCACAAGAGGGGCTATTCAAGGTGACCCGATACACGCTTTGATCCAGTTTACAAAAGCTGGGGCGAGCCCAAAATTTTCCATGACTTTAAATAAAAAATTATGTCTTACTCCATCAAAAGCATTGGCGAGATCAAGTTTTATTATCATACCTTTGTCTTTCCTTCGGATGCTTGAGTGCAGGGCCTCTTGCACTAGGATGATGTTATCTACTATGTGTCTGCCTTTGATGAATCCTCCTTGGTTTTTGGGGATGATTATAGGAAGAATTGTTTTGATTCTGTTGGCTATTATTTTTGTGAGGATTTTATAGCTTGTATTGCAGAGGGAGATTGGCCGAAATCTATCGAAGCTGATTGCTCCTTTTTCTTTCGGAATCAGCGCTAGGAAGGCCGAATTCGTTCCACCTCCTAGTTTGCTGCAAGTTTGAGATTTTCGGATCAGCTTCGTTAGATCTGATTTTATTATATCCCAGCTTTGCTGGTAGAATCTTGCTGTGAAGCCATCTGGGCCTGGGGCTTTGTCAGGATTCATTTGGTCCAGTGCCTTCTTTATTTCTTGTTGAGTAACTTCTTTAGTTAGGCTGTTGTTGATGTCTTCCTTGATGAGTTTTGGGATAAGGGAGAGAGGGTACTCTTTGGGGTCTATATCAGTCCTTTGCGTTTCAGTATAGAGTTCTTCGAAGGCTTCAGTTGCCGCTGCTTTAATGCCTTSCGGATCCGTGAYTGTTTGATTTTGAACTTGAATTTCTGTTACTGTTTTAAATTGCTTCCTTGCCTCAGCTTGCTTGTGGAAGTAGCTCGTGTTTCTATCTCCTGCTTCCAGCCAAAGGYTTCTRGATTTCTGTCTCCAATAATTTTCTTCCTCACGACAAGCCTTGTGCCATTGCCTTTGTAGATGGTCTTCTTGTTGCAAGCATTCTTGGGTGATCTCCTRATTTTCCATTTCCAATTAGCGGTTCCCTAGYTGCTTTTGGGCTTCTTGATGAGTTTTAATTGGATTTGCCTGACCTTTTGCCCAAGTTTTTAGCGCTGTCTTTAATCTTCTGAGTTTTTCTTCCCACACATAGAAGGCCGAGYCTCTTACTGTGCCATTCCAGACTTTGGTCACTAGCTTTAGGAAGTCTTTGTCTTGGGGCCAAGTTGGGCTAAATTTGAAAGGTATGGGCCCATGGTTTATGTCACACGAAATTTCTAAGAGGATGGGCTTGTGATCTGACACACTGTGAGGAAGGATCRAAGAGGTGGGAGTGAGGCCCAGAAGCAAGAAGGAGCTTTGGACGAGGAATCTATCCAGCCTGGCTGCTATATGCCCTGGTCCTATCCTTTTGTTTGTCCACGTGTATTTGCCTTTAGTAGGCTTGATATCTTCTAGATCCTAATCTGAAATTAGATCTTCCACCCACTCTCTTGCTGGGTCTCGCACAATGGAGCCACCTTTTTTTTCATCTAAAGCTAGGGTCACATTTAGATCCCCCCCAATAATGATATTGTCTAGATCATTTTGCAATAAATAGTCTTTTAGGGTCTCCCAACACTTTCTTTTTTCCGTTAACAGGTGTGGTACATAGATATTGAAGAGACTTACCAGTCGGCCCGTTGCCTTGTGAAGGAGTTTGGTGTGGATCCAGTGCATGCTCGTTTCAGAGTTGATCAGATCGAATGTCATAGTGTTCCATAGGGTGCCTAACCCGCTTGAGGCACCTCTTGCGCTTTCTGCTATTCCTTGGCTTATTCTCCATAGGATAGTTGTTTCTTTGAGTAAGTCTTGGTTGTCCATCTTGGTCTTCTGGAGGAGTAGGATATCTGATTTTGAGGCTCTTATGATGTCCTTAAGTGCTTCTTCTTTCCTTTTGCTTCCGAATCCCCTGCAATTCCAGGAAGTTAGTTTCATTAATTACCTTGGGGGGATGAATGGCCTCCTTGGGAGGCCTTGGAGTGCTTCCTTGTTTGTCTGACATTAATTAGTTGTCTAATTGTTGGTTGCGATCCCTTTAGGACATCTTTGTAGGTTTCTTTGTCTCTTTCTTCCTTCTTAGATTTCCTACCTCTTCCTGTTTTCTTTTGTGTGGCCAGGGCATCACTTGCACCTTCGTACTCGCTATCTGACGAGACCTCACCTTCCTCTATGTCTGGTCTTGCGTCCTTTCTTGGGGGGGATTTGCATTGCTCTTCTTCTTCTGCCGGCGAGTGGGTTTCTCTGACTTCAAGGGTTGGATTTTCACGCGTATCTTCGGTTGGGGATTCCTCCTGTGTGTTTTCTTCTGTTGTTTTCTCTACAGGTTCCTGAGCCAGTATTCTGAAGGTGTTCTCTGCACTTGTGTCTGATTTATTTCTTGGGTCCCTGGGTTGTGTGGGCGTTGTCTTTTCGTTCCTTGGGTCTTTAGTTTTGGAGTTGGATCTTCCTTTTCTTGGTTGTTGCCAGCCTTCTCCACTTTCTTTCTCCATGTTTGGGTTTTTAGGGCAGTTCCTCTGGAAATGTCCGTATTCATGACATCCCCTGCATTTGAACGAGAGTTGTTCGTAGTCCAGCTTCTGGTAATGCTGCCAGTCGCCGACCTTGAGTTTGATCGCTTCAGGAAGTCCCTCCTCTAGATCGACTTCCATGCAAATTCGTGCGCATGAGTATTGGTCTCTAGGGTCCGCTCTGTCGATGTATTGTCCCAACCCGTTCCCGATTGCTTGAAGTGAGGAGGGGTTCCAGCAGTGGATTGGTAGATTGGGTAGCCTGACCCAGACTGGAATGTCCTTGGGAACTTCTAGAGCTGGATCGAAGCTAGGAGTCTAGCGATTCAGATAAAGCCCTTGAGTGCCCATAAAGTACAACCCATTCCTGAAGATGAGATCCCTATCTTCTTGAGAAATGAATTCAAAGATGAAGAATCCTCTTCGCACCGCATAGCAGGTTACACTATTTTTGATCAGCGGTCTCCAATTCCTTTGGATCCAGTTGTCCGTGGTCCGGGCTGACGGCCAAAGCCCCATGAATTGTCCAACCAGTCCTCGTTCTGACAAGGAAACTGCTACCCTCATTGGATGGTTCGGGGGTAGATCAATTTCAGGTATTGAATCGAGCTTCTTGACGAAGCTAGGGGGATCCGTAGGGGGGAGCTTCTTACCTTGGGTGGCTAGAAGCTTGCGAAAGGAAGAAGCAGGAGAAGGAGGGGGCGACGGTTCCCCTCCTTCTGGAGCAGCCATGGAAGGCAGCTAAGGCGAACAGAGACGAAACCCTAACCAGAGCGCTGTCTCATTCGCGAAAACAGAGTCTGTAATTGTTGACAAAGGAGAAAAATTAGTTACTAGCACATGAGTTTCATTTGTTACTATATGTTGTGTTATTAGACCCAGACTTTGTTGTAATTCTTCTGTTATTTCTCTTTTAAAGTTTACCAAACCTCGTTGTAAGTTAATCCCGATTTCTTGAAAAATATCGTCTTTAAGATCTTGTTTTAGAATTTCCATGCCTTTTCGTAATTCGCTTCCGACTTCTTTTGAAATCTCTTCTTTTAGATTTTGGGTCAGTTCTTGTCTGAGTGCATCATTGCTGACCTTTATTTCTTCTCGCAATTCGTCATTAGTTTTTTGTAATGCTTTTTCGAGTAACTGTCGGGCATTTTTGCATTCTTGGTGTATTTTTTCAATTTGATTTTTTAATTTTGTCATTTTTCTCGTATTTGGGGGTGAATATTTCCCGACAATTTTGACTGATTATACTGTTCAATCTAAATTTATTTATTTATTTTATATATATATATATATTTTTTTTTTATTTTTTTATTTTTTTTAAAATCTAAAATATGTGTAAAGAAATTATATTGGGAATTATATATATATATATATATATATGGTCAAAGTTCCCTTTTAAAAGGGTACGACTCAATGAANAAAATCTAAAATATGTGTAAAGAAATTATATTGGGAATTATATATATATATATATATGGTCAAAGTTCCCTTTTAAAAGGGTACGACTCAATGAAGGGGTGTGTTAGTTATTTATGGGAGTGGCTGACAGGAGCGGAGGTGGTCGTTTGTGTGAGGGTGACAGGGGTAGAGGTAGAGGTTACGGGGGAAAGGGGTTATGGAAGGTTACGGGGACGGGAAGGGTAGTGTTTACGGGTAAGGTAGACTATGTGGGAGGATTTACGGGGGAGGTTTACGGGGAAGCTACAGAAGGCTACGGGAAGGGGTTCGGGGAGGGTTACGGGAAAAGGTTACGGGGAGGAAGGGGGGAATTGGGAGCGGGAAGGAAACGGGAGGGAGGGGAACGGGATTGGAGCAGAGTACGAAAATTGGAAGGCTGGACGGGAAACAGGGAACAGGGGGGAAGGGGCAGACGGAAAAGGGAGGGTTATGGGGGTTTTGAAAGGGATGGGAAGGACAGGACAGGGATACGGGAAAGGGGAGGGTTGCGGCTGGGAAGGGTTTAGGGGTGGGGAAAAAAAGGGGACGGAAATGGGAACGGGAATGGGGAAGGGTTGGGAAAAAATTACGGAAGATGGGAAAAGGGGATGGTGGAATGGCTGGGCGTGAGTGGTGTGCTTAGAGATGAAGGGGGTTAGGGAGGACCGATCTGCTTTGATATCAATGTAGTATATAGACCAAGTATGTAAATTGTAATAATAATATATATTGATAAAAATATGAATAATTGATAAAAATAAGATGAGTACAATTTGAGAATGAGGGCTTGTTTATATACCCACGCAGGGGTGCCCTTACCCAATAGACATGTCCTTTGAAAATATGTCCCTTCATTATTAATAACTACTATTTATGTTATGAATATCTATTTATATGTATTTTTTATGTTCATAACAGGATACCTCAGGAACTATGTAGCGGGGCAGTAGAAGGCATGGGTTAGATGGCTACACCTGGGGGAATACTGTTACAACACCACCCATCACATGTCCATAGGCATGACTCCATTCAGGGCATTGTACAGTTATGATCCACTTTCTTTTGTGGAAATTGCATTTGGTGATAGCAGAGCCCCGATGGTATAGGATTGGGTGCAGCAGAGTCAGGACATACTCCGGGAATTAAAGGACCATCTACAGAGGGCACAAAATCAACAAAAGCTCCAGGCAGAAAAACACAGGGTAGAGCATAATTTTGAGGTTGGAGACTTGGTCTACCTAAGACTCCAACTGTACAGATAGGCTTCTATCAAAAAAAGTGGAGCACAAAAGCTTCAACCTCCGTTTTTTGGGCCCTACAAGATCAACAGGAAGGTAGGGGCCGTGGCTTATGAGCTAGAGCTTCCACAGGGAAACATGATTCACAATGTCTTCCACATGTCATGCTTGAAGAGGGCCATTGGCCAACACATCACACCATTGGAGGTACTACCACCCTTGGATGAAGAGGGACAATTGGTGCTATTACCGGATGAGATACTGGAGGTTCGAGAGAAGAAACTTAGGAGGAGAAGCATCAAGGAATACTTGGTCAAATGGAAGGATCTGCCTATTGAGGATGCTACGTGGGAGAGTGAATAGGTGATAAAGGAGACAGGTTCAGAATTGCTTGTGGACAAGCAATTTCTAGCAGGGGAGACTGTAATGTCCCCCACCTCTTGATGAAGAGGTCTGGGAAGACTTAGTGGTCTAGACATCCCCACTAGACCATAGTCTCATGCAGGATGGGGAAAGGTTAGCTAACTCAATGTCATATTTTGAAGTTGACTTGGAAAAAGGTAAAAAGGGTAAAAGAGTAACTCAATGAAGGAATAGAGTGCTTGAGGTTGAGTTAGGAGTTGACCCTAGGGGTTAACTTAACACAACAGAGAAACATAAAGGAAGTATAAAGGAAAGCCTAGGGTGCACCTCTCATCTATCTTGGATATTATTGTGTTTGCTTGTTGAGCTCTTGAGCACACAGTTTTGAGGGTTTTGAGATTACAAACCCTAGAGAACAACTCAGTGGTGAAAGATTCCACTCACCTTGTTCCAAGCTTGGTCTTGGGGATGAAACACTCCACCCACACCATTCTATCATCTTCACAGGTTCCATCATCAATCCAGGAGGGCAGTAGGCCGTACCCCTTGGGGGTTTTCCAGCAGGGGCACATCATTTCATGAAGAGAAGTTTGATCCAACATTGTGACAGGGTTTATTGACATTCTAACGTCCGGGTATTGTTTGAAGGGCCTTGTTCATCAGTCTTGGAGTATTTTTGGAGAGTTGCTTCAGCTAGATATTTATCTACAACTTTGGGATGTCCTTGAGAGAAGGAGGGCGCAACTGTGATTCAGATCTACTCATTCTGAAGGGGTTATACCTCAGATCTGATCCTGCGATTTCTCCTAGTGGCTTGTGGTAGCCTGATCTACCCTTCTGGAGAGTTTCAGTGTATTTGGAGACTTATCCCATTAGGGCTGAATTATTGAGCTTGACAGTCTTCAGGAAGGCGTAGTCTTGACTAGGGTTTCAGCAGTTTGGAGGGGTAAGACTTGGCATTTGGACTTCATACTTCAGGGGGGAATTTCCCTTTCCCCGATCTATCTTTTGGTGAAGTTTGGTATCGTTTGGAGATCTCCTTCAGCTGGGCCGAAACCTTGGCCTTATCATCTATCCAGCAGGATGTGCCAGCAGCTAGGGGGGTTGGACGTGACCCTAGTTCTTATTGTGTTTGGTCTTCACCACATATTCAACCTTTGGAGGCTTATTTTGTATTGCCGGGAGCATTTTGTAGCAGCTCATCTATCTTGGAGCCATCTGATGTTATTCTAGATTTGCAGCCATATTGTATCAGGTTCTTGCTTTGCATATCTTCTATCTTGGAGCCATCTGATGTTATTCCAGATCTGCAGCCATATTGTATTAGGTTCTTGCTTTGCATAATAATAAAGGTCAGATCTATGCTTTTGGAGTTCCATATCTTGTGTACTAGTTAGATCTTTTGTTGCATTCAGTTTATCTTCAGATCTGTACTTAATAACTAAACATAAGCCTAAGGCCGAAACTTGAGAGGCCAACCTGCACACAAACACAAACAAACAAGTAAATCAGTGGTTCATTAGTGTTCCAACTTCCAAGCGAAAAAATTGGCTTGGGAACATTACATCAGCGGCATTCGGCATTTGTACATCGCAGAGATATCATAATATAAACTTTGCAGTGTTTTGTCGCATTTGTTGTTATATGATCATTTATATGTTGTAAACCATTAATCCTACACATACATTAGCAGCGTTTCCTAGACTAGCCAAGTCAGGAACGTTACAGATAGACTCAGGTGGATAGGACCTAGTCGTGCAGACTCGATTGAGTTGGGTGCACTTGGGACAATTGGGCCGACTGAGACGAGTAGATGGAGTTTCCTTTGGATGACTTGAGAGGGATTGGCGTAGTTGGGTGCAATCAGACGGGATGATCGAGTAGACAGGATGACTTGGGTAGGCTTGAGATGCCTTGGGCAAATAGGATGACCTGGACGGATGAAACGACTTGGGTGGGCTTGGGACAAATTGGGCGAATAGAATGACTTGGGTGGGCTTGGGACGACTTGGGAGGACCCGACACGAGTTGGAAGGATTCGATGGAACGATCGACAGGCAAGTTACCGAAGTAGAGCAAGTCAACCTAACGACACTTGGTTCCACCTTGGAACGAAAGGGGGTTCACAAAGGGCAAGCTCATATATATAGGTGGATGCATCAAAGTGCTAAGGAAGCAGGAAGTGCTAAGTCACTCATAAGAGTGCAAGATGTTCTGCAATTGTGGCATGTTTAGGGTTGGGCATGTTGTCGCTCAGTTTGTAGTCTAGGTCAAGTAGCTGAAAGGTAAGGATCAAACTGGCGTAACAGGAGCTTCCCCACCCAC
>JASDQU010321084.1:2182-13092 GCA_032191745.1 Picea mariana | reverse complement strand
CCATTTTTCTGTGGGGTATAAGGTGTGTTATTTTTGCGTGCTATGCCACACTACTTATAGAACTGATCAAATTCCTTTCCATAGAATTCACCACCATTGTCAGTTCTCAACACTTTAATCCTCTTCTCTGTCTAGTTTTCCATGAGAGCTTTAAACTCCTTAAATTTGTCGAAAAACTATGATTTCTTCCTTAGGAAATATATCCATGTATTCCTCGAAAAATCATCTATGAAGGAGACATGATATAGGGATCCGACAAGTGAAGTCACTGTAACCGGGTCAAACACATCACTATGAAAAAGTTCTAGAATCCCATTTTCCCTTGTCTCTCTAGATGAGAACCTCACCCGAATTTGTTTCCCATACATGCAATGTTCACAAAAGTTGACTTCTAAACCACATTTAGGAAAATTTTTGACCATACCTTTATTTGCATAGCTCGAAGTCCTTTTTCTCCAATGTGTCCCATCCTCTCATGCCATAACCTGGTCGGGTCGAGTTCACCATGTCTTGTTGAATCAGTTTGAACCGACTTCGCTCGAGTCGAGTCAAGTTGTGTTGAAATCAAGTCGAGTTGAGTTGCATTCAAGTCAATTTCAAGAGCAACGATGTTGTGGCATCCAATCGAGTCGAAATTATCTAACAACTTGTACAAGGTACCAATCCAAACTCCTTTCATTAATACCATCACACCCCTGACCATATTACATGAATCCTTCTAAAATAGAGTATGCACACCTTCATCATTCATCTTGCTGATAGATATCAGGTTTCTTTCCAAACCCAGAATGTGTAGCACACCTGGAAGGGTTCTTTTCCTCCCATCCCGCAGTGTCACTCAGACTCTTCCCTTCCAACAATTTTGGTTGTCAACTCTTCCCCCAAGAACACATCACCCCCATCATATTGTTCATATTCACAGATCCATTCTTTATGTGGTTTCATATGATATGATTCTCTTGAGTTGATCAACCAAACATCTTGATCTGACTGTGTACTGGTTGATGCCAGGTACACATCATCTCCATTTTTCGAGGTCGTCTTTCTCTTAGTCGACTGCTTCTCATCGGATCCAACACTGAATTATGTTTCCTTCGACTTACAATCCTTTTTATAATGCCCAACGTTACCACATTTCCAACATATTCGTGTCGACTGAGCCAGGGATTTAGATATACCCTTCGACTTGAAATTTCTACTAGAGAATCTGCCTTTATCTTTGTCTACTAGTCGACCTCTCACTACCGGAGCATCTTTAGTCGATCCTTACATGTTCTTTCTTCTCATTTCTTTCGACAATAGAGAAGAAACCATGTCCTCTAGTGCTAGTGTGATTGTATTACTCCCAATATCCATGACTAAGCTATCCTAGGAGCCTCGAAAATAACATAATAGGATGATACATTTATCCTCATCAATGATATTTATATCCACAATAGATAACTGGCTTAAAACGATATTAAACACATTTAAATGCTCAGTCGCCGAAATGTCGTCACTCATCTTCAGAATATACAGTTTCTTTCTAAGAAACAACTTATTTACTAGATATTTCGACTGGTATAAGCTTCCTAGCTTGTCCCATAGTTTCTTGGCTGAAACTTCACCCACGATAATCAACAACATTGAATCTGCAAGACAAAGCTGTATCGTACTTCTTGATTTTCTTTTGAGTTTCTCCCATTCTTTCGTCGACATACCTGTCGGATGGGTACCTGGACAGACTGTTGTCCATTGTTCTCAATCCGCAATAAGATATTCCATTTTAAACTTCCAAAGCTCAAAATTATGGCCATTTAATATTTCTATCTCTATTCTAGAATTGCTCACCATTCTTTATCGTGATATTTAAAAAACTTTATGACTTATGACTCTTACTGTACCTAGGGTTAGTTCTCAGATTCAAGATTGGAAAATCAAGATATGATATACTCACTAAAGCATTACATCGCTATGATAACTCACTTGTCAGGAAATACCTAAGCTCTGATACCACATGTCAGGAAATGAAGAACACTTCCACACTAATCCTAGCAGAAGAGAAGAGGAATTTAATCAAGAAAGCAAATGACATAAGCAATCACACAGTACATCGAGATTTTACCCTGGAAAACATTAACTGGGAAAACTAACATTCCTTTGATCATTCTACTCTCTTTTTTTCTTATTCATTTAGAATAAAAGGTTACATGTCTAACCTTGGTCCACACCTAAGACATAATCGACATCATACCCACTTGCACATGCAAGAACAACCCTATAGCCAATTCAGCTTACATATGCATGACCAACAACCTACACTTACACATGCATTGACCTGAAAAAGTGCATTCTATGATCACCTTACAACAAAAACCTTTATGTCCTTACAACATGCCTCTTTATAGGATTTACGACAGGAAAAACCCTAAATATTGATGCCCAAAAGCGGTTACAGATCCATGCATATCATTGGCTACAAATCCCACAAATCTCGGGGTTCTGTTACAGTCGACTCCAAGTCGGGTTTACAAATTGACTACCAATCGGTCTCTAGTTAGTCATCTCACACCCACACTTCAAAATCTTTTTGGTTGACTTGTTGTCGATATCTTCGACTTCGAGTTTACCCAATCGACTTCCTCAACCTTCAAATTTCTTTCGATCTACCTCGAATTCGACCTATTGTTGATCTACCTATACTTCGACATTCAGTCGATTCACCTCAAATATACTTTCACTGCAAAGAATATAACAACTCAACAAAACTCGGGCCTACAAATTGGCTGAATTTCATGGTTACAGAGCGTTAGGGTGAAATTAAGTGAAATTGGGAAAAAGACCCAATTTCCATAGAGGAATTCATGAGGAATTCGATGTACCCGAGTCGAATTATAGGTAAAAGGGTCGAATCCATGTGAAAAAGGATGAAATTGGTGGTATTGATCTTAGTCATATGTATTTAATGGCGGCCCAAAAGAAATTTCTAAATTAAGCGAAATTGGGCATTTTTTCGGGGTATTTTGGAAAAAAATGAATTTAGGTGAAATTGAAAAAGGTTTCGAAATTTTTTTCATACGCTAACGTCAACATGATGTGGGGGCCACAAGCCAACTGAAGTGGCAGATAATTGACGTGTAATCCCACAATGGAAAGTATATGGTGGAATGGTGGCACATGTAGCGAGTGAACTAGTGCTACAGTGGTGGGCACCCTCCTACCGGTGGAACCCAAAACCTAACCCATAGAACTAAATTTCGAGGGAGGGTCGGGTGGAGGTAGAATAAACCAAGGCAGGGGGGTTGAAATGCATGGATGTGTGACACATTTCCCCATCCCTAACCATGGTTGGGTTATTCGACCCCTCCCCGCCGTGTTAACGTTTTCTGGGGCAGGGGGGCTGAAATGTGACGTGGATTGTTGATCCCCACTGGTGCCTATTAAACAAGGACTATTGGATTGTAATGACGTGCAACTTCGGGTGCCAAGGTATATGGGTGTGAAATGGGGCCTGCCAATCATCATGACCTAATGCGAAGGTGCCACATGACATCCATGGACCGTTGGGGCCTGGAATATAAAAATAAGTGCGCACCAATGTTTGGCAAGGAGGATATTGGTTGTTGGATTAATCTAGGTCACATATTGAACATAGATTTAGTCTGAGACTCATGTGGAAATCGAGGTGGAGGATCCATCGTCGATCATGATAAGATCGATGGTGATCCCGCTCTAATAATTTTGGTGAGCAGAGGAGATCCAACCATTTGATCGGAGGTGAAATCAATGCTTATTATTCAATTTTGGGGCCCTAAATAGCTCATAGTTTATTTTGGTAGACACCCTTCCAAAAAAACTTCATGTGCTCAAAAGGAAATCCATGTGTTGGCCTACTATGGATTTCGGGACCCCTCTGCCTCAATATTTGTGGCGAGGACTTAGCCCCATAAAATAAACCCCCCAGTCACAACTGCAAGTCCTATGGAGCTTGAAGTAAAGGGGTGAGCGCCAAGGATCAAGCGCTCAAGTGTTAACATTAGACCATGCGAAATAAAAGGGGCTTAGCACCCATACCAAAGGAAAGAAGGGGAAGGGGATGATGGGGAAAGTCCAGGATGACTAGGGACTTGACATGGCACCCTATTTAGGTTTCGGGTGGGGGTAACATGTCAGCATCCTAGTCAGCTTAAGTTAAACATATTTTTTTTTAAATATAATTGAAAATTATTAGAAAATTTTGGTATTTTCCAAGTGTTAAACTTGCAGGCCATTTTCGGAGGCCTTAACGACGTTTTTGAGAAGTTGAATTCAATAATGTATGTCCTTCCAAGACAAATGTTTTCTATGTCTCAAATATTAGATCTCGGAGAGATACTTATAATGGTGTAAACCTTTCATCAAATAGAGACTTTATGAGGAATTTACATGCCAAATTAAAATTCTGGGCACATTAAAATGTATAGGAGGCATAGAATGTTCCTGTAGCATTCATGGCCAAAAATATTAATTGGCCTGAAACTTCAACAGGTTGTATCTAGCAACCCATAAACTAGATAGGGGTGAAACTTGGATAGATTGTCCAAAATATAATGATGAAGGAACCCAGTTGGGATCCTGTCAAAACTCCAAAAATAGAGGGTACAAAGATGAATAAATACAGTTCATATTTGCACTTGGTTGAGGTGGGAACATAAGGAATTCATGGGTATTGGTCAAATGATCATAAATTTCTGCTCAAGTCTCATAATTGAGCAAGGGAGAAGTCATTGGAAAGGTCTTGGATAGAAGAGTCCATATTGTCACCTAGAAAATTAAATTGTACTGTTAAATTCACAAGGAATCATAAGAAAGGAATTTTGATACTCATGGAACAAAAATGTGCCTAGTTTTCATAGTTTTCTTAATTCTTAGTCTAACAAATCTTTTTGACTGCACTTTTTTGCAGATTTAACAGTATTTAGATGATAATAGGATCAAAAAAGAACTCAAAATCATGGAAGGCATGAAATATGCATAGAGGGATTATAGCCATGAATATGAGATTAGAGGCATGTATGTCAGTATGGGTAATGAAGGTACAAATTATAATGGACATGGAGAAGGCAAGGAAGAAAACCTGAACTTGGTAGAGACCATAAAAAGTTTTCAAAAGGATGTCCAAATTTATAAATATGATAATGAGAGGCTTATGAAACCTAAGGAGCAACAAGAAGGCTTCAACATCAAGTTAATGTAGAGCTTGGAAAAAATACAGAAGAAAATGGATAAGGAGACTGAGTCAAGAAAATAAGGGAGTCACAGGTCTCATGATGAGAGAAGAAGAAAAATAAGTGTTGGAATACATCACCATCACTCCCCATTGCATTCAACTAGGAGAGCACACAATAGTTCAAGTACATACCCTGTCGATAAGCATAAGAAGAGGTCTGGGGTGGATGAGCTACAAGGGGAAATGAACAAAAACAAGCCCCCTACATTTGATGGTGGGCACAAGAAGGATGAGGATGAAGATACATGTCTGCTAGGCATGAGGACATATTTTCAATTGAATAATTACTCTTCATAGGTAGAAGGTAGAATTTTGATCTACCAGCTCAAAGGAAAAACATCAATGTGGTGGGATTTGTTTGTGCAGGTGCAACACATTGATGAGAAAAAGGTTACTTGGAGAGAATTTAAAAGTTATTTTCAAAAGTACTTAAACAAACTACACTGTGATAAGAAAATGAAGGATTTATTTGAAATCAAGCTTGGGAGTATGACCATAGATGAGTATGAAAGGAGGTTTTTAGATTTGTTGAAATATGTTTCTTTCATCAAGGAGGAACAAGTTAATATTCAGAGGTATTTGAGTGGGATGCCATCATTTATCAATGATAAGATATAGTATGATGATCCCAAGACACTAGATGAAACTATAAGGAGGGATAAATTCCTTTATGATCATCATAAAGGAAGACCAACTTTTCAAAAATCTTGGGAAGACAAGAAGAAAGGAAAGATGAAACAGAGGAAGAAGTGAGCTAAGCCACCATTCTTCATAAGTAATTCTCCGGGACAACCAATTCCTAAAGAACCCATAATGACCGAGACAATGGGGAAAATACCAATGTAGCCACCTATTCAATGTTGGGGTTGTGGGGGAGATAATATGTATAGATATTTCCTTCACAGACGTGAAAAAGTGAGGACTGTTAATAATGTACAACAAGATGAAACAATGGAGGACATGGGAAGAAATGTACCTAGGATCTATGCAATCCTGGATAACAAGAAAGCTAAGTTCCAGTCACATATGATTGAAGTGGAAGGTAAGATCAACAACCTATTCATGATTGCAGCTATGTGAGACATTCTCCATCTTGCAAACTTGTGAGATGTGGATCATTGTAGCTATGTGAGACATTCTCCAACTTACAAACCTGAGAGAAAACCCCTAAGAAGGGTGTGTGGTTCCTATCTGAGATAGAGCTGGAACATAGACATGACCTCCTCCATACAAAGAGATGAGAAGAACTCTAGATGATTCTCCTGTGTAACACAATGAGAAAGGTGATATACAAAGTTGGATGTGCCTGTGGCTGAGCACAAGGTGAACGTGTGAAATCCCAAAGTGTTGGGTGCATCGTCATGAGAATATTAATGAATATGATGTATTAGCCTCCTATGAGAAGAAGAGTTGACGAGAAACTCCAAATGAATCTCCTGTGTAATGAAGTGGGAAATAAGATCAGTTGAGTGGACGTGCCTATGGACGAGAATAGGTGAACATGATCCTAGTGGTTGAGCACTAGTGAAGAAGTGGTTGTTCTATGTAATGCAGTGAGACAAAGATATGGACATACCTATGGATGTGCCCCTAGTGGATGATCACTAGTGGGTGTATCAGATCCCTTGTTATATTGTTCAAGAGTTGAACCTTCCTGTAACCCTAATTGTAATGTAAAGGGTACAGGGAGTCCCCACCTTAACGTGACTGGTAATTAATGTAAAAGATAATTAATATGGTTAATATCATTATATTATAATCTAGTGAGGTCAGCCCTGTTGTTCCAATAGACACTTTTGTTGATAGGTTTAGGTTAGTATAAGTAAAGGTAAATTCCCCATTGAGGAAACATATATTTCATGTGGGTTTGGAAATTTCAGCAAGTACACCTTCTTAGTAAAAGTGCACACCTCTCTTGGGCGCTAGTCTTATAGGGTTTGAGCACCCTCTTGTGTGATATCCATTCTTGGTGGTGAAGGTCTTTCTCTTGAAGAATATACCAAAGGATTTGGCTGGGTTTTCTTCCCTTGCGGAGAAGGGTTTCCCAGGATACTTCTTGTGCTCTTGTGCATGGTGCTTCTTCTTGTGATCTTGGTTGCTGCAACATTAATGGTTATGGTTAAATGTCAAAATCAAATGGACTTCATGCTTAACCTTTATTATTGAAAAATAAACACAACCAACCCATTGATATTTCAATTGATTCAAGAGCTAGTGATAGTTATCTAGATCCTAAGATGGTGGAAAGATTTCAATTTCCAAGAAGCAATCTTGGAAAACCTTGGTTGGGGTAGTTAGCTACAGAAGCTAAAAGGAATATTAATGATATGGTTAAGGCATTCCCAATGGACATGAATGGAATAAGCACATGGGTAGATTTGAATATCATACCTTTGGTCTCATATAACTGCCTAATCTGTATGGATTGGTTGGACCAACATCATGTTGTCCTAGACTTTTATTATAAGGAATTTACCTACTTGGATGAGGAAGGGAACTTAAGGGCAGTTCATGGAATTCCTAGGACGGTAACCATCATAGAAGTTTCATCCTTGCAGCTGAAGAAAAGTTTCAGGAAAGGGTGTCAAATATTTGCAACACATATGGGAGAGACACCTAAAGATAAGGTGCCAAGTATTTAAGAGTATGCAGTCCTAAAAGAGTTTGAAGATGTATTTAAAGAAAAACCTGGATTTCCACCCAAGAGAGACATTGATTTCTCCATCAATATGATGCCTGGAGCAACCCGAGTATCCAAGAATCCTTATAGGATGAGTACACTAGAACTAAAGGAATTGTAAATGAAAATTGAATAAATTCTTAAGAAGGGGTATATACACCCGAGTGTGTCACCTTGGGGTGCCCCAATATTATTTGTGAAGAAAAAGGATGGAACTTTGAGACTTTGAATTGACTTTAGGAAATTGAGAAAGGTAACTATGAAGCACACATATCCTTTTCCAAGGATAGATGACCTCTTTGATCAGCCAAAATATGCTAAGATATTCTCCAAGATTTATCTTAGGTCAGGATATCATCAGGTACGAATTAAAGAAGAATAAATTAGAAAGAATGCCTTTAGAATAAGGTATGGGAATTATGAGTCCACAATGGTGCCATTTGGGTTATCAAATGCACCAACTATCTTCATGTGTTTAATGAATGGTATTTTCAGGGATTACTTAGATAAGTTTGTCTTTGTCTTCTTGGATGACATTCTTATATATTCTAAGTTTGAAGAAGAGTATGAGAAACACTTGAGGATGGTGTTACAGGTATTGAGGGAGCATCAGTTGTATGCCAAATTGAGTAAGTGTTCATTCTCTACCAGAAGAAAATTCATTATTTGGGGCATATCATTTCAGAGGAAGGGATATAATTGAATCCAAAAAAGAGAAGGGCCATTGAAGGATGGCCAACAACAAGGAATGTATATGAGGTGAGATCGTCCATGGGACTTACATGTTACTATAGGAGATTTATTTAGGGATTCTCAAAGATTGCACACCCAATCACTTCCTTGCAAAATAAGGGTGTGAAGTTTGAGTGGACGTTGGATTGTGAAAGGAGTTTCCAACACTTGAATAATTTATTAACAAGTGCTCCCATATTAAGGATCATTGATCCAATTGAAGACTTCATTGTATGAACTGATGCATGCAAAGGACTTGGTGTATTTCTTAGTCAGAATGGGCATGTGGTATGTTATGAATCAAGGAAATTAAAGGAGCATGAAAGGCACTATGATACTCATGATTTAGAATTGACAACCATAGTGCATGCCTTGAATATGTGAAGGAAATACCTCATGGGAAAAAGATTTGAGTTGAGGATAGGAAATAGTGGTCTGAAATATTTATTTAGACAACCAACTCTGAATGCCAAGTAAAGCAAGTGGTTGGAATTCCTCAGTGAGTATGACTTGGATATAATGGATATCAAGGGAAAAGAGAACAAGGGGGTTGATGCACTTAGTAGGAGAGTGCATGAGATGCATGCTACAACCATTAGCATGTACAGATCATATTTGAAAGACAAAATTTTAGAGGCTGCAAAGTCAGACCTACAGTATATGGAAATAAAGACAAAATTGCAACAAGGTATTTTGCAACAAAAAATTGAGAATTTTGAGTTAAAAGAGGATGAAATTCTTATGTACAAAAGAAAATTTTATATGCCAAATTCTTAGGATTTGAAAAATATAATATTGAAAGAAATGCATAATGTGCCTTATGTTGGGCACCCGTGTTACTAGAAAACTATTGCAGTTGTTAAGAGCCAATATTATTGGCTAGGAATGAAGAAAGAAGTGGTTGATTTTATTGCCAGGTGTTTGGAATGTCAAAAGGTCAAGGATGAGCATAGACACCCAGATGGTTTGCTACAATCATTGTCTATTCCTAAGTGGAAATGGGAGGTTGTAACAATAGATTTCATCACCAAGCTGCTCAAAACAAACAAGAGGCATGATTCTATCATGATAGTGGTAGGTAAGCTTATTAAAGATGGCCATTTTATTCCAGTGGGCATCCAACATTGTTGATATTTATATGAGAGAAATATCTAGGCTACATGGTGTTCCTAAGACAATTGTATCTGAAAGAGATCCCAAATTTACATCAATGTTTTGGAAGGGATTTGGAACAAATCTGAATTTTAGCACAACTTATCATCTAGAGTCAGATGTGAAAACATAAAGAGTGAATCAGGTGATAGAAGGCATGCTAAGGATGTATCTGATGGATAAACCATCCAAATGGGAGGATTATTTACATTTGGTGGAGTTTACTTATAACAATGGGTATCAAGCATCTCTAAATATGAGCCCATTTGAGGGACTTTATGGAAGAAAGTGCAATGCACCAGTGAACTGGGACAACCCAACAGACAAAGCATTTGTTGGACTAGAATTACTTAGGAAAATGGAAGAACATATGGTGAAAATAAAATAGAATTTAAAGGCTGCCCAAGACAGACAAAAAAGTTATGTTGAGAAGGGAAGAACTCACAGAGAGTTCAAAGTGGGTGACCATGTGTTTCTAAAAGTAATGGCCAAGAGAAGTTCTCTGAAGTTGGGAAATTGTTCAAAATTGGAAGCTCGTTATTTTGATCCATTTGAAATCCTAGAGAGGATTGGTCCTGTAGCATACATGCTTTCATTACCTACATCAATGTGCATGCATAATGTGTTCCATGTATCATTGATTAAAAAGTATGTACTTTATGAAAATCATGTCATTGATTGGAATGTGATTCAAGTGGAGCAAGAAGGCGACTTTCAAGTGCAACCAGTTTACATATTGGGTCGGAGGATCAAGAAGCTCTGGAATCGATCCATAGGGCTAGTAAAGGTCCAATGGACTTGGTAAAGTCCTGAGGATGCAACTCGGGAGCATGAGGATGCTATGCGGGTAGAGTATCCACATCTTTTTTAGGACTTTTTAACTTTTCACTGTATATGTGTATATACTACACTGAGGACAATGCATAAATAAGGGGGAGGGGAATGTAATACCCCTAGGTCGAACCCCATTGTAAATATAAATGTAATTGTACATACATGCTGGTGAGCTAGGACACTTTGGGGCCAAAGTTCCTTTGTATCTATGTATTTTGAGGCGAGAGTGCATGTGTGGTTATTAGGCTAATAAGCTAGAAGTTG
>JASDQU010321074.1:2838-13109 GCA_032191745.1 Picea mariana | reverse complement strand
CTCTACACAATTTGGCTTGCATTTGCATGATCTTGGCTCTCAACTTGATGATCTTTTACGAGTTTTGGTTATTTATCTTGATGGGATGAACATTTTTTAATCCCATGAAACTATCTATGGCTGCAAGCCTAACCACTATAAATAAATATTGTTTGAAGGAACTATTGAATTCATAATTGATTGAATTGAAGGAACTATTGAATTCATACTGTAAGAATTAAAATTATTTAATTAAACACTAGATTAATCACATCTTCCAATTAGACCAAATTTCTAATAACATCAAAGAATGCTTTAATTCCAATCTCATAAACAATGACCAAATTTTTAATAACATAAAAGAATGCTTTAATTCCAATCTCATAAACAATGAAAAAAATAATAGAAAACAAAGTTTTGTCTTAAAATCTTATAAAACTAACCTCCTCAACTATAATTTATTTTACATTATCAACCTTTTTTCACAATATCACACGATTATTTTGTATTTTAATAATTAGAAAATAAACACAAGATGATTTACAATAACATTCGTATTAACCAATTAACTAATAAATTATTAATTAAAAGTTTAAGTTTGATGGATGCAGTTTATTAAACTCATTAAAAGATCAACAAAAACTAATTGGAAACTAGATGCAGTTTTTTGATCAAATATTTTTACTTTTTTTGGCAACTTTTGTGAAGTTTTCATCAAAAAAATCTGATCAAAAAGTTTAAAAAATAACTGGAATTGCAAAATTAGTGATTGACGATTCTTGGTTGTAAAATGTTTATGTGATAACGATTCTTGGCTGTAAAATGTTTTCTGGGCCATGGTTGTAAACTGTATATGATAAAGAATATTGGATGTAAAATGTTTTATGGGCCATGGCTGTAAACTGTATATGATAACGAATCTTGGCTGTAAAAATTTTTCTGGGCCGTGGCTGTAAATTGTATCTCTGCTGGTAAATATTAATCTGTACTCTACTCAAATCTAGACTTCCCTAGATCTGAAAATGAATACAGCCCCATTGTAAGAGTATCCATAGGTGTTGATAGAGTGGTAATTGGTAGGTTAATTGAAGAATCATGAAAACTGTTCTGGACAGCCCTATGCGCTACAGGTAAAATAAAATAAAAAGAAAACAAGTAAATAATACTTATTAAGAAAAATTCTTGATGCGCTACAGGAACAAAGCACAAGTAATTACGAAGTATTCTAGACAGTTCTGGATGCATGATAGGTAAATAAAAACACAAGTAATAAAACCAATAAGAACAATTCTTGCTGCGCTACAGGAACAAATTAAATGTAAATACAAACTAATCAGGACAGTTCTGGATGCACAAAAAGTGAACAAAGCACAAGTAATTACGAAGTATTCTAGATAGTTCTAGATGCACGATAGGTAAATAAAAACACAAGTAATAAAACCAATAAGAACAATTCTTGCTGCGCTACAGGAACAAATTACATGTAAATACAAACTAATCAGTACAGTTCTGGATGCACAAAAGGTAAATAAAAACAGAAGTAATAAAACCAATAAGAAAAATCTTGCTATGCTACGAAAAAAATACATGTAATTACGAACTATTATGGACAAAGACTGACACATTTTGGACAATAAAATATCAGTAAATGGAATCTCTTATGGGCATTCTTTTTGCAATATAGATAATAAACTACAGATAGATAAAACTTTCCTGGGAAAATCATGATGCAAAACAGTTAAAAGAACACAGAGTGAGGAATATCTCATCGATGAAGTGCACCAGGTCAAGGTATTGGTTTTACACATTAGCTGAAGGTCTTGCGAACCCATACATATCAAATATATGTATGGGTTACACATACATATAAGTCCATGTATAGCTGTTCCAAGTCCATGCTCATAAGTCAGAAAACACGGTGTTCCATGTCCATTGTCATAAATCAGAAAACGAGTTGTTTTAATGAGATTTCTCTATCGTTTACCATTTACACAAGAAATCTGAGGCATGTCCCACCACTGACAGCTCTACCGTCTAAAGAAAAATATAAAATAAAAAAGGCTCGCAGTAGCAGACTGATTGCAGGGTCGTTGTCTCAGGTCTGCCGACTTGGCTGTTTTTTGCTGGCCAGTGGCCACATCCAACATGTTATCTGAGCATGGTAATAGACTTTGACCGTATCAATATGGTGGCATGGGCCGTCAAGGCCACTGGTTTGGATAGATCACTCCACCACATACGGTACAGGTGGACAGAGAAACAGTTGTTGGGTAGATTAACATTCAGTTTCTTCTTGCTTTGATTTACTTTGGTTAAGGGTTGAAATTTATTTACTTTGGTTAAGGGTTGAAATTTAGAGCCAGTTCTTACCTGTCAATTTGACAGCATGAGACATACGTATTTATATTTGATGACGAGAAGTTATTGACGGACAAAATAATAAAGTAAGAGAATCAAGTTTATCCCTAATAAAGTAAGAGAATCACATCCAACTCCGAACAACAAAGAGAATGAGACGTAAAATTCTTGATACGATATATGGCGGTTCGAGATTATATTTTGTCCTGTCTAGAATGTAATTCTTCCTCTGACGATAATTACCACGACAGGTCATGTGCTTTTCTTATGTCATCATGTGGCTTTTCCTTTATGGAGGGAGCATCGAAAGCTTGCAAGTTAATCAAAGAAGCAAACGTTATCGGGTGAGAATAACTTACCTACAACCTACGCTCTCGACCACTGCGATCTCGGTGCCCACATCCCCGGCGACCTCGGCGTCCACGACACCCACGACCTCAGCAACAATGACCTCGACAACCACGGGCAGCGACACAGAGCTCTCGCACGATAGCTAATACGCCAACAAAATATTCTAAACGTTCCAAACTCGATGTGTGGCAAATATATAAACCATCTTTCGGCCGAAAAATAGTTCGGCCGAAAGATAGTTCGGCCGAACAAGCTTTCGGCTGAACGATCTTTCGACCGAAAACATATTGCCGGAAAGAAAATATCCGGCCGACCAAATTTCTACACGCAAATCGAGGGCACAGTTATTGCTCCGTTTGATTTGACGTTTATTTTTTCGGCCGAAAAATAGTTCGGCCAAAAATAATATCTTTCGGCCAAAAAATGTTTTTAGTTCGACCGAAAAAAGGTTTTTCGAAATTTCGGAGACCTGATTGTCACGAAAGTGTAACCTACCTTTGTTATTTCACCAAGGGACTAAAAATTTATGCTTATTTTCAATTAATTATCACCCATGTTGTGTTGGGGGGCATATGAGGGGGTGCATGAGTCTCTCGAGGAGACCATGCTGGCCCTTGAGTGCCTTTGATACACAAACCCTGTTCTTGATTGTCTTGGGGGTTAATCACTCATTCATTTGGTTGCTAATTCTTTCTTGTTCTTGGTATGGGCATGGGCAATGAATTAAGGAAATAGAATATCCATGGTTTTTGGCTATAAAAAAATGGTGTTTACCCAGTAATGAATGAATGCTTGAGTGCCTGGATGCATTGGAATTCTAATAAATCTTGTCACAACTGCGAGTCTTGGAGAGTTCCAACAATGAAATTATTCACCAGATGCATTGGAGCTTTGGAAGGAGGTGGAAAACCTAAGGGACCACATGACAAAGAAGGGGGTTCATTCTCTTTGTTTGTGTAGGTTGGGAGAAGAGAGCTGATGAAATTTGGATTGTTGTGTGTTGAGAAACCTTTGAGAGCTTAGTGCTGACTAGTTTGGGAAGATAAGTGTCATCCTAGAACCCGTCCTCGTGGAATCATAGCCCTGGCTCAGGGGTGACCACCTGTTGAGGCTTGGAACAATAAAATTTAGGGTTGGGTGGAATGTCCTTGGTTTGTAACCAGTTGGTGACTATTTTTGTTAAAGACAAATTATCTCTATCATGGTGTTTCTCTTCTTCTACATAATTATTTCCATTGTGTATTTATTATTATCTCTGAGATATGCATTAATAATGTGTCTACTTGATTTTTATTGGTTTTCATGTAATATTTTTCTTTGTTTAATAATTTAACATGAATCTTGATAACTGCATGTGTTATTTCATGGTTCTTTATTTAGTTGTTGGTATCAAATATTCAAAATTAGTTCAAGAAGAGGTTCTTGAGGTAGCATGGCTCAACCTCGGTGGCTGGGTATGTCACAGATTGGTATCAAAGTATCTTGGAGGGCGTTCTAGTGTAAGTATGCATGCCTGGCCTGTGGTGGTGGTCGGGGCACGTGCCATTACCAAATGACGACTCTAGAGTTATGGGAGTTGCAGATGTAGCTCCAAGAACTTTTGGATTTGGGATTTGGGATCATGGATACTTTGTATTGACTATCAGTAATTAAACAAAGAAATTCCAAGGAATCAATATCCTTTGCCTAGAATTGATGATTTATTTGATCAACTAAAAGGAGAAAAAGTGTTTCTTAAAAATAGATTTAAGATCGGAATATCATCAACAAAGAATAAAGGAAGAAGATATTCCTAAGACCAAATTTAAGACACATTTTGGACATTATGAATTTTTAGTAGTACCTTTTTTATTAATGAATGCACAAGGATATTTATGAGTTTAAAGAATGGATTATTTTAATAGTACCCTGAAACATGTGTACATGTATTTTGGACGATATATTGATATATTATCGTACATAGGAGGAGCATAGAGAACATCTATGGAAAGTATTATAATTTCTTAGAGAACATATGTTATATGTAAATCTCTCTAAATGATTGTTTTATGAATCAAAGATTCATTACTTAGGACATATGATTTCAAGGGAAGGAGTTGCAGTAGACTTAAGGAATTATTAACAATGACTCTTATTTTGAAGGCACCGGATATGGATCGATATATTTTGGTATGTACAGATGTGTGAAAGGAAGGGTTAGGTGAATTACTAATATAAGAAGGTAGGGTTATCACCTTCACTTTGAGAAAGCTTCAACCACATGAAGAAAATTTCATGATGCACAATTTGGAACTTGGGGCGATAGTTAACACATTAAGAATTTGGAGAAATTATCTAGTTGGGAGAAAATTTGAGTTGGAGACAGATCATCATGTACTTCAACACATATCTACATAGACTAAATTGAATTCTAGAAAAGAGAGGTGGTTAGAATTATCCAACAAGTATGATTTTGATATATCATACACTAAATAAATAGTAAATAGAGTGGTGAATGATTTAATTTGCATGCCACACATTTTCTCAATTTTTCCATTGAAGACAAATTTGTGAGAAAATATATTGAAGTTAAATTAGAATATGAATGGTACAAAGAAGTTAAACAATAATTAGAGAATGAAGTGATGAAAATTCCAAATATGAACGTTATACCTTGGATAACAACACATTACTATGAATTTAGGGAAGAATTTATGTACTACAACATGATGAATTTCACAATTTAATACTAAGAGAATCTCATAGAGTAGTTTATATGGCTTACTTAGGAGTCAAGAAAATGAATGCATATCTAAGACCATTATAATTTTTGAATAAAATGAAGAAGTACATAGTTATATTTGTATCTAGATTCCTTGAGTGTCAATAAATAAAGGATGAACATTGACACCTAGTTGGATTATTCAAAACCACATGTGATACCAAAATTGAAATGGGAAGTGATTTCGATGGATTTTGTAGTTGGATTACCTAAATAAATAAAACATGATTAATCTGTATTTGTGATAGTATATACTTTGACCAAAAGTGTAAACTTTATTCTAGCAAAGACTACTTATCAAGCACCAACGATTGGAAGAGTGTTCATCAACAAAATACTAATATTGCATGGAATTCCAAACAAGATAATTTCAAACCAAGGATTAGTATTTATGAGAAGATTTGGACTAGTTTCCAAGAAGCATTGGGAATACATTTTAACTTTTAGTACAAAATACCATCCATAGGCCAATGGAAATATTGAAAGAATAAATCAAATTTTATAATACATGTTACGAATGTATGTAATGGATCAAAAAAATTGTTGGGAAGAATTTTCACCTTTGGTTGAATTTACATATAACAATAGTTCTGAAAGTTTGATTAATATGGCACCATTTGAATTTTTGTATGACAAATAATGTAGGACACCTCTTTGGGATAATATAGAGGATAAAAGTCTTCATTGGACCATAAGTAATCCAAGAAATGGAAAAAAAAATGAAAATGATTAAGGGGAAGAAGCACAAGACAAACAAAAGGGTTATGTAGATGTGAATAGAGTTGATAGAAATTGCAAAGTCGGGGACAAATTATTCTTGTGGGTGAGACCGCAAAATAGCTCAATTAAGATTGAAAAAAAAGGTAAGTTGTCACCAAGATATGTGGGACCATTTGAAATTATTGAAATAAAGGGACCAATTGCTTATCATTGTTCATTTCCATCACCACTAGATCATATACATGATGTTTTTCATGTATATGTGTTATGTCATTAAATTTTATACCCTTCACATGTTATTTATTTGAGTTATTTGCAGATGTCAGATGAGGGGGATATGATGGCCAAACCCATCTGCATTTTGGATCAATGCATTTCATATCTTTGAAATTTCTTCATATATTAGGTAAAGGTCTAGTGGGATAGTTGTAATTCTAATTCAACCACTTGGGAGGATGAAGTTGAAATGTGTCAATAGTGTCCATGTTTATTCTATAAATTAGAGACACGGTTTCCTAAAGAGGGGGTGTATGTAGTGCCCCATTTGTTTCTATATGTTTGATATATTGGATAGTATTATTTGAGGGAATTTGTTTATAAATGACCCGATTTATTGATGTGTATTATGATGATGAAACTCAAACTTTTAATTATCTGATTGACATTAAGTGATGATTTTAAATGGATTTACTTAAATGTTTTTATGATAACATGGATGGATTAAAAATAGATTGATATGATGTAATTGACATTGCATGTCCATATGATTGTAACATGTTAAAATGAAAATGTTGGATACATTAACTTTTATATGCTACTGATGGTTTTCCTAGTGTGACAAGAAACCACTTGTGTATATTGATATGGGATTGCATCAACATTACATTGGAATCAATATTGAGTTAGGTTATTATAACATGTTATATTATTAATTATATTATTTGATTTTTATTATGGAACAATTTTATGTGTTTATTGTAGTGTGTGTAGGAACATGGAGCATGCTTATCGATCAATCCACATATGGGTAATGGAGTTGTATGAAAGGGCATAGGGTACCATTAGGAGAGGAGGAAAATAATTCCCATTTCCACCTATTAGCACTCATTTTCCATGGTCTAAGTTGAAAATTTGGTGACACTTTTACTTAGAGGTTTCCCACTATTTTGAGGGTAGGCCACAAAGTTGGTCACTTATGAGGTATAGTTGAGGGGCACACAACAAGGTAATGACCTGATTCCTCTATGACCATTAGTATTTAAATAAGGGAAACACATGTTGAATTGACACGGTTTCAATAATTAAACTATTTCCCCCACCAAGAAAGTTGGATGCTTGAAGGGAATGCGTAAACATAAAACCCTTGGTACTTACTAAAAGGTAACTTTTGAAGGGCATGCTATCACAAGATTTTTACTTGTGCAAAGCCAACCACAAGTAACTCAAACCTTGCGTAACTATGGAAAATCCTACCATTGTCACCTTAGGAAGAAATTCCCTCTTTTAGTGATGGAGGAGGTCCACCATAGGGGAGGCTTCCTCGATGACCTCAAGTGATCAAAGTAGAAAGTAATGTAGCCAATCCTACCACCCCCTCTTTTTATCTCCTAAAGAAAGGTCCAGGTCAAGAAAAACTAAGATATATAAATATGTTTGAGTACCTTCCTAGAACAAGACAATTTATAGAATATATGTGATTATTTACAAGTACGCACATGTAATTAATACCTCATATGACACTAGAAATTGGAAATTGCAATGGCTGGTACAAATTTATAGCAGTACAACAATATTATCACTACTAGATATGGGGTCAAAATTCTAAAAAACCTTTCAACTATAAGGTTAAAATTAATCATATTGTTGCAAATTACGACATAATATTAAAATTTTAATCTTTTTTTGTGGGTTCCCTAATGAATGTTGTACTTCCGAAAAACTACTATAGTTATCGATCTTTCGACGATAGTTCATCTACCTATCTATGAACATAGATAATTCCAACTAACCATTTGAAAATGGTTTAACAATCACTAACTTGGTCAACTTTGACATAGTCAACGTTCGTTGGAAGATTGGTGAAGGTGAGTGATTTCGACTATTTTTTTGTAAGTGCGACGAGTATAAAATCTTTTTGTGCTCATTTTTCATTGCATGATTTATTAGTATTTTTTCTATGTGCTACTTGCCTCAAATCCAATTCTTGATCTACATAGCTCGAATTTTGTACTTTGAAGGTTACAAAATTTTAATATTACTTTTTTTCTTTTTTAAACACCTAGATTGGATCCCTAAACCTTAAATCCCATTTCATTTGGGGACACAAATTCTTGCCTAGGAAATAGGTATGAACATGTCTACTCAATTCCATTTAATTACTATACAATTTGTCTTGGTCTAGTTCTCTTTTAAAGTTTGATTTTATTACTTGCTTATAGAGAAGCTTCAGAACTTATGTGGTAAAAATGTATGGTTTTGATTTGTTGATTAAGTATTGACTAAAATTATAAACCTTTTATAAACCTATGATGAACATATATTAATTCTGTAGTATATATGAGGTCAATATAATTCAATGACATTTGTACTGTAATAATATATTTGTATATTGTACTTATATTAATTTAGTGGATTTTTTTGTAAATATAGGAAATCCCAATGCCAACACCTGAAGAGAGTGAAAGTATGATTTCTATATGATTTCTAGGTTAAGGGATGTATAGGAGGGATACGTCCGTGATGGGAAATTTTATTTCCCTTGCAATCAATGAATGGGATTGAAAAGAAGAAGACTTGTAAGGAAAACAATTGAAAGACATTGTTGGAGGCATGGGAATTATGAAGGGGGACATACATATCATCCCATGGTAAATTAGTCATTATATATGTCTTTGTGTGGATTGTATTTATAAAATTTTATTTTGTTTTAATATTTGTTATATACACTAATGTTATTGCTTGTTTGTAATTGTAAATATAAATCCTCCTAGGTGTCCATCACTAGATAAATATCTGCTAGGTAGTAGTATAAATACTATTGTACAATATGTGGAAGATGATATGTATATTGAATATCAATTCAGTCCATGGAACAATATGACATCAATAATATTGTTGAGTTGGATGATGGGACAAATAGATTGATCCAAGACATCTTTTCTCCTATCGATGAGGAAAAATTTGATGATATTCATGATGTATGTCTGGTTGAGAAGGTAGAACAACCCATTTATGAAGGCTCAAGAACAAATATTCTCTCTGCTATAATGTTGTTGGTGAACTTGAAGGTATTGAACTCTTTGTCAAACACTTGTCTCACACAAATCCTAAGGTACGTAATATAATTCAACACATATTATACGTAAAGGTCAAATTTATATTTCTCTATTTTTAGTGTCAATTAATGTGTAAATTAAGGATGCAATATTTTTTATTACTATTATTTACATTAACTAGTTATTTTTTATGTTGTAGTTTGTTTGGTGAATTTTTCTTACCACCATCAAATAATTTACCTCACACATACTGAGAGTTGTGTTCCATTATGAAATATATTGGAATGGAGTATTATCCTATTGATGCATGTTCGAATGATCATATTATATATTATGGAAAATATGCATTGAAAATGAAATTCCCTCAATGTCAAATCAATAGATGTCGAACCGATCAAGCAACAAAAAGGTTCCTCACAAGGTTCTTCATCATATTTCGATAATTCCACATTTATAGTGATTTTTCAGGTGCCAATGCATTGCATTGTTTATGGATAACCATGCATGACACAAAAGTGAAGATGGTGTTCTTCGAATGCCTACAAATGGTTATGCATTTAGGAACATCAAACAAGTATGGCCAATTTTTAAAGAAGAACCTAGTAATGTTAGGATTTCATTGGCAACTAACGATGTCAATCCATTTGGTGAGCTCAATTCTATTTACTCAGTGTGGCATATTTTTGTTATAAACAATATCCTTCCTCCTTGGATGTCAATAAAGAGGGAGCACAATATGTTGGCAATGATTTTTCTAAGTATTTCTTTACAAAATTGGTTTGAACGTTTCATTTTGTTTGTCTTATTCATTGCATAATTATATATAT
>JASDQU010321073.1:0-11028 GCA_032191745.1 Picea mariana | reverse complement strand
GGCATTTATGGCATTTCTCTCAAGGAAGGTTTACAACTAGGGTTTGCTTGTGCTTTTCTTCATGACATGTAAGTAAATTTTCTTGCAAAACTTCTTAAGTGAATGGTTGTAGGTATAATTTCTTGCATTTGCTTATTGTATTGCTGATTTAAAACCCTAGGTAACAAGCACACAAATAGGTTATTATTACATGTCCCCTTGTTGAGAAATTTTTTCAGCCATTGAAGAAAAGAGATAGAGCCTAGCCGTTGCTACACTTGTCTTGTTTCTTCTGAGCTAGCGTTGAAGTCTATAAGTTGAAAAGAGGAGACGTCCTGGGCCTAGATTGCCTACACCTAGGGTTTTCACCTTCTAGGGTTTGAAAACCTTGTTATTGCAACACTTTTTGCCTTAGACTTATGCTTTAGGCTAGCCGTTTTGCCAAGTTGATTTAGAGAAGGAGGAAAGAGCACGAGGCCTTGCTTAAGCAACACCAGAGTGAGCCTCTTTCCCCTAGGGTTTTGATTCTAGGGCCCTGCCTTTGCAGCGCCATAGAACCCTACCTTCTAGTCTCTGAGTCATCATCCTTTCGAGACCTTGTGCACCTATCTTTTGACTCCATATACCCTAAGGCACTGATTTGATCTCCAATGTTGAAGCTTTAGCATACAAAAATACCTTTAAAACTCTAAATTTTGAAACCCTAACTAACATTGCTAACTTAATTAAGGCTGACGTCATAGTTGAATATTTCATCTTGGCGCAGCAAAACTGTGATATAAGCAATTAAATGATGATTCGAAGCTTTTATTGAGTAGATCATTGGTTGGACATATTGTTGGCTTAGTCATCTTGGTAGATATTGATGAATTTATGATCTTTCATAGCTAATTGACACAACGTTGACTTCATTCTATATCTATTGCTCTACAATTGCTTATTGAATAATATCAGATAGTCAAAGAAGTACTAACCCTTTGAGTTATAGCCTGCAAATATATATATTGTGTTGTTGTTGTCTTGTTCCGGGCAGGTGTTTTCAACAGGGCATACACTTCTTTTATTGGCTGATTAGCCGGACTGTCTGACATTGGTGATAACCTGTGAGGAGGGAATTCTAAAACTTGACCTTGTATCTTCTACCTCTTCGAACCCCAGGTTACAGGGGACGTCTCCCCTGGGCTAACCTCCCTAAATAGAAAGAACCTCTCCATCGAGGTGACATTGGGTGGGGAAGGTTCCTGTTGCGCCAGTTTGTCCTCTATCCTTTAGCCTGTGACCTAAACTACAAACTGTGCGATAACAGGGTAAAAGATAAAAGCCTATATATAAAACTTCCATATGTTTCGCCCAGGGATTCCCCAAGAAAGCAATGTAACGCTTATCTGTAAGAAAAGGGGGACCCACAAGAATAAAAGATTGAATGCTTAGGGGGTTAGTTGGAGGATAGGAGGTCTCATTACGAGCCGGCCTATCATGATCAGGGGTACTTAGCGGTATGGCATTACCATCATCTGGCCACCAAGCCAGGGTAGTGGCTCTTAGTTGCACAACTGAGAGAAATGGGGTCTCATCACGAGCCAACCTTCTCATTTCCGCAAGGTATTTGTCAATGACACTGTCATTATCTGGACACCACGCCAGGACAATGGCCTTCAACTCGTCCTTTAAAACATGAAAGAAACAAAGAATGGAAAGAGAATGGGCTTGGACAAAATTGCATTGCAAACGAAGGTGGCACACACCCTCTACAAAGGCACATGTTATCACACAGTTTGTACTTGGATGTAAAGGAAAGGTAAAGTGAAGACAAATTGATGCAACGGGAGACTATCCTATCACTGTCACCTCAATAGGATATCTCTTTCTATTTAGGGTGCTAGGCCTAGGGGAGATGTCCCCGGTGACCTGAGGTTTCCCTCTCACAAGTCACCACTCATCAAAAAGTCTGGCTAAACAGCCAATAAAGATAATAACAACCAAAAATGTACCTGCCCTTAACAAGGCAAAAAGAAACTATATTTGCAAGGTCACTTGCTGGTTAGTACTTCATATAATTGGACTTTCTCAAATAAAGCAATTGACTAATGTTATTGATGAATCAATAAATGATGTATAATGGCACTAATCACAATACGTCACTTTCACAATAAATGCTAAAGAAAGCTTCACAATGAGCAAGAACGATTTATCATCAATGTCGCAATACCATCATTGATTTAGAAGCAAAGACTATTGTGCATTAGCCAAACTTTCAATTGCTTAAAGAAGCTAAAATGCTGCAAAGTATAACTATAAATCAAATGGATAATGGCATCAATAGGTTTAGTAAGTCAATCTTAAACTAGAGTTAGTAGTTGTTAGTGATTGTTCAAAGGTGTTGGATTTTTTAAGTTTGTGATCAAGGCACTCAAGCATAAAGGTCTTAGATCAATGCATTCATGGGGCAAATGGAGTCAAAATAGCTGCAAGAGTTGAAGGGACAATATGATAATAGTATGGCCAAAGACAAGAGGAATTTGATGGATGAAGTGTTGTTAAGACAAGGCTTCAACCATCAACCCTAGGGGAAAGCAGATCACTAAGGTATAGTAACCCTAGGCCTTAGTGTGTTTTCCTCCTTTAGCTCAATGACAAAGTAAAATCGGCTAGCATGAAGAGTAAATGGTAAGGTGTTGCAATGGCAAGGCCCTAACAATGTCTTCAGCAAATAAAATGGCTCCTTGGCATAACCTAGTAGGGAATTAAAATAAGGACACCAACATGTCCTTATTTCCTAGGGTTTATTCCAGCAATTTCATTAACAAAATGCAAGTAAAAATACCATAACCATTCAAGTAAAGGAAGGATTGCAAAAATTCACTTACATTTACTAAGCATTCATCAAGCCAAACCCTAGTTGTAAACATTCCACCAAGAAAAATGCCAAAAATAGCCAAAATAAGCCTCCTTCAACAAGTGCACACTAGTAATTTCAGCCAAAACCCTAATGAGGGTCGAAAATTTCAGACCTCACACAAGTGTGAGTGAAAGATGATGAATAAAAGAGATTTTAAGCTCTCTTACTTATACCATACCAATGACCTTAATTTAATTTTAGGTCACAAAAGGCTGACAAGGCCAAAAATACACAATAATATTGTTTTAGATTAAATGTCATAATTAAAACCCTAATCAAGCAAATAAAGGTGACGTCATGCCCTTTTAGGGTGACATTAGCCCTTTTTAGGGCAATGTTGGTCTCTTGGAGCAAAACGTTAGGCCTTCTTGGGCCTTAGGAACATGCCACAACTGCCTCCCAAAAACCTCCACAAGCACTGGATGATGTCATGGGCCTTCCAAGGCCAATGTCCTGGTGGAAAAGGCATAACCCCCCTAGGTACAGGTCTACTAAGCTGCCTCTGGTGGAACATCCTTATCTTCTTCAGTGCAAACACTCTGATCTGTCTCTACCCCTTGCTGAGGTCTCAACATCCATCCGATGGGCTTCCAGCCCCATGGAGGTCCGAACTAATCATCTCCCCATGTGTACCTGTCCATAATGGTACTTGTCCATTGAGTATGGTCCTGCACATCAACAAATGCACCCTCCATGGGCTCATAAGTCACAGGGATCATAGCAATGTCAATCACATCTAATCATCAAGTTTTTAAACCTGTGCATAAAACCCCTTTTACCCGGACAAGTACTCAAAGACATTATACTAATCTACAAGCCAAGTTCGGAGGAAGTGACAGGGCGTCCTATTGGGTTAATGCTCATTGGATGTGGGGTGTTTCCAGGAGAGATCAAATCTAAGCCATGTGAGTGGGTGTGGTGGATAAGGATGTCTGGGCAAGGGGTGTAGTGATAGTAAGGAAATGCATGGCTTACCTGTAGGTGCCTCTATAGAGGGTGAGCTGCACCTGTCATGGATGCAAATGTTTCCAAGCCCATTCATGCCTTTTATTTTTATTCTTATTGCTTTTTCTTTCAAGAAGTTAGTCAGGGGACACTGCCCTAGCGTGGTGACCAGTGGTGGCAATGTTACCCACAAGCATTTCATAGAAATGAGAAGGCTGGCTCGTGATGAGACCCCCTTTCTCTTGGATATGCCACCAAGAGACACTACCCTGGCGTGGTGACCAGCTGCTAGTAGTGTCATACCGCTACATGCCCATGGACCTAATAGGTTGGCTCGTGATGAGACCCCCTATCCTCTAACTAGGTCTTGTTTTATTATTTTTTATGGGTCCCTCTATTTCTTGCTAAGAATCCTTTTACTGCTTTCTCGGGGATCCTTGGGTGAAGCATCTCGAGGTTTCATTCTTTGGATTTTATCTTTTGCCAGCTACTTTTACCCTCTGGGCCTTTAGCCCCTTCTTTCCACAAGGTAAGGTGCAACCCTTAAATAAAAACTGCTAATTATAGACATGCCCTAAAAGCAGTTTGTTGTCGTCCTAATACACACCTACAAACGTGGAGAAGTCTCCAACCCACTTGGTGTGTCCTTGGAGGCACTAACCTGAATCCAGACCCACTGTCACCTCAATCCGGATTCCTTCCGTCTAGGCTCACTCCTAGGGAAGCCAAGGGACGTAGACCCTATTAAACTATGTGAAGGTTTTATTTAAAATTCTAGGAGTTAATTAAGTTTTTGATTAGTGTTACCCAACCTGATGACAAGCCACCAATGCAATGTGCAATCTTTCAATGGCAAGCAAACCTTTATTTATTAAGCCACAATTTGACTAGTGCCTAAAGATTCCACTCATTCCAATATATACAATAAAAAGATAACTCTACAAGAATGAAACAAACTTGAAAACTATTTACACAATGAATTGAAAAATAACTTTACACAATTATTTTAAAACAATGAATAAATAAAGAATACTTGTAAATGAATCTATGTGAATATTTACATATGAAAAATAACTTGCACAAAATAAAATAGAATGTAAATAATTGAAAATGAATTGCTGAAATGGAAATTGCAAGGAAATGTAAATGTTGTGCAAATGTGTAGGTTGTTTTTAGTTAATTTTAAGTTTCTCTTTAACTTAGGGGTTTAGATGTGAAAACTTGCAAACCTAAGTTATGTGACTACCCCAAGTATCAGAAAATTAATGCAAAAATCAGAAAATTACTTCTAATCCTAGCCGGCACGATTTTGCAAGGATGGCAAAGCCAATCACATGCAAGGTGTGGGCAAACAATTAAAATTAGTTTACAGATTATGAACTTGGAAAATAAATGGAGAATGCAAGCCCAAGAGATTCTCTTGGGTTGTTTACAAAGACTTTAGAAAGCAAGAGAAAGAAAGGGGTTTTGCACCAAAGCTTGTAGATATTTTCTTGAGCTTTTAGTGGCCAATTTTGGGCAACACTTCCCCTTTTAATGGTGAAAACCTGCACAAAACAACAAACAAAGCTTGCTGGAAAATGCTAAAAAGCACCCAAATATGTTAGTTTTGAGTTAGCATATGTACAAAAAATTTTACAATAAAAATCTGAACTTGGAAATTGATCATTTAGCAAGATCTAAGTGATTATGTATGCAGAAAATAAGTAAATAGAAAGCTGAAAATTAAACAGAAAATTATGTGAAACAAAATGAAGCCTTTGGAGTTCCTCCTCCAAGCTTTGGCTGTAAAATTTGGCAGCATCGACAGTCATTCTCCAATGAGAGGCCATATGGGCCACCCTAAGGCTAGCCAGGGAGATTTGGAGAATCAACCAGTCTTGTGAGGTATTGACAAAAGCCAGGGGGAACGTACAATCTCTGTCAGTCAAACCAAAAGTCAAGACGAACGAGATGCTATATGATCTTGTGAGTCAAGCCAAGGCAAAGGTAGAAGCCTTGTAAGTCTAAGACAAAAGTCAAGATGTAAGTCTAATGCAAAAGTTAGGGGGAACGTACAACCTCTGTGAGCATAGATGGTCTAGTGCAAAACTCAGGGGGGACTTACAACCTCTGTAAGCATAGTCAGATTAGTGCAAAAGTCAGGGGGAACGTACAACCTCTGTGAGCCTAGTCAAGCCTTGTGAGCCATGAGCAAAAGTCAAGGCATCTAACAAAAGTTAGGTTGAACATAAAATTCCTATGAGCTAGAAACAAACAATCTTCCTAATATTGCAAATGATGTAAATGTCTTGATCTAATGCGTTGGCACGAGTAACACCATCCACCATGAAGAAATTTGAATTGCCATGTAAAGAGTCGAGTTGTAAAAGTCAAATTTGCATGTCTAGGTCAAAGTCAAAGTTGTCAAGTTTTTGTCGCATGTCGCATGTTGCATGTTGTATGCATGCATGTTGCATATTGCATGCATGTCTAGTTGTTTGTTGCATGCATGTCATGTGCATGCTGAGTAGTTTGCATGCATGTGCAGTCAAGGTCAAGTCCTAACTAAAGTCTTAAAGTTTAGTTCTAAATCTGGTTATTGAGTTAAGTTCAGTTGTAAACACATGCATTCACTTAGGCTATTTCGAGCCATCTCCTCTCTACCTCTTCACTCCTATTTAAACAAGAGGTTGACCCTCTCTTCTACACAATTGTTATGCATCATATGAGTGAAGAAGAGTAATTATCAGTCCATAACAGAGTGGTAACAGGGGGCATATATTAGTCCATAACAGAGTGGTAACAGGGCGCATGTATCAGTCCATAAAAGGCTGTGTATCAGTCCATAGAAGGCAACAATAACAGTCCATAAGAGGCAGCAATATCAGTGCATATCAGTGTTGGTATATCAGTCCAGAAAAGGCAGCAAAAGAGCACCCAGACAGCGCATAGCTTCCTCCATAGTGATGGTATATAACAGAGGTATTTATCAGCAAAGTATCTCAGCATTCTACAGGTCATACAGTCAGGTCTAGGTAAACTTGGCAAGCCCTTTAAGAGCAGATTTTTCATGGTGGATATTTTGTAAGTGGTCATACATTATCTTTGCAATAAAAGGAAATTGTTTGCTGGGGTTTTTATCCCTGTATAGGGTTTCCCCGGGGTACATATGGTGTGCTTTTATATGCTGGTAAAACTACATGGTTTTTGCTATTCAATCTTGATTATGCTTTGTGATTCATATTAAGCTAATTTCAAAGCACTGTCAGAATTTAAAGAATTCCTTATAGTTTACTATCAAGCTCAAAATTTAACATGGTATCAGAGCTTAGGGTGTGAATAAGCTTGTTGAAGTGCAGCGGCAGGGTACACGCAGATCCAAGCAAGCTTGATTAAGTTTCCAACATAAGGTCCATGGCATCCTCCATTTCAATCAGGGCCGAGGATAGGCTCGAAGGAGCTTCCAACTTCAATGTGTGGAAGCTCTGAATAACGAATATCTTGCAGGAGCATGATCTTGAGCAGTATGTAACCATAGTGGTGGAGGAACCCACCACTAATGCAAGAAGAGAGGCCTTCAGGAAGAGTTAAGCAAAGGCCAAGCGAATCATCTTTAACTCATTCAAAGACAGCATAATGCCAACAATGACTTCGTTAATGACTGGCAAGGATTGTATGGATACCTTGGTAAATCTACATGAGAAATAGGCTCCAAGTCAGAAGAGGACACTTAAGCACAAGCTTAAGCATTTGAAGATGGAGAAAGGTGATTCAGTAGCATCTTTTTGTTCCAGGATAGCTGAGATCAAAGATCGGCTCTTGGTCACTAGTGTCACAGTGGATGATGATGATTTAGTGCAGGCCATATTTGATGGCATTCCTTCTTCATGGGAGACTTTCTTATCCAGTGTAAGTGGGAAAGAGATTCAACCCACGTTTGAGAAGTTATGGCACGATTGCCTCCAAGAGGAGAGTCGCACGGCTACAGGAGCGAGCCAACCAAAGAAGAGCATTCAACATTAGCATCAAGATTCAAAGGAAAGAAGAAAGTCACTTTCTAGAAAGGCTCCCAAAGGAAGTCAAACACCAAAGGTATGTTCAAAGGCAAGAGTAATGATACATCTAAGATTAAATGCTTTAGTTGTAATAAGTTGGGTCATTTTGCTAAAGACTGCTGGTATAGGAAGAAAAATCCAAGGAAAGGGAAACATCATGCCTCAACTGTTGAGGATGATGAATCCAAACGAAAACATAAAAGTCCTTCTAGTGAAAATGAAACTAGAAAAGAATATTACCTTATTTCTGCCTTATCCAGTTCAGTTTTCACGGGGCCGAAAACTTGGTTAGTAGACAGTGGTGCATCAAAGCACATGAAAGGGTACAAGGAAATCCTCTCAGATTTGAAGACAAAATCTTTTGTAGACCAAGTTGAGCTTGGGGATGACAAATGTTACAAGATAGAGGGAGTAGGCTCTATCTCCTTTAGATTGGAATCTGGTGCTAGGCTTCATGTTGATGAAGTATTATATGTTCTAGTGCTCAGGAAGAATCTACTATCAGTTCCAACCCTTGAGGACAAGGGATATTGGATGATATTCAAGGACAGGAAGGCACTATTGTGGGCTAAAGGTAATCACTTGAGTACAGCAGAACCCATTGGGACTCGCAGAGGAGGATTGTACGTCGTGACAGGACAGTCAGTTCCAGCATTGGCTCATGATGCGACTAGCTCCAGCAAGTTGTGGCACAAAAGACTTGGACATCTTCATTACAAAGCACTTCCAGATCTGCAGAACATTGTATGTGGCATGCCCCTTATTTCTCTTAGTAAAAATGAAATTTGTAAAGGATGCATGCTAGGTAAAAATATAAAGAAAGCATTTCCTAGTAGTGACAGCAGAGCTCATGACATCTTAGATCTGGTTCATTCTGATGTATGTGGTCCCATGTCATCTCCCTCACTCAGTGGTTGTTTGTATTATGTCATTTTTATTGATGATTACTCAAGAAAATGTTGATATATTTCCTTAAAGCTAAAAGTGACACATTTGATAAATTCAAAGAGTATAAAGCCTTTATTGAAAATCAGACAAGGAAACACATCAGAACCCTTAGAACAGAGAATGGAGGAGAGTTTGAATCTCTCCAGTTTGAGGATTTCTGTAAGGAAGCAGGAATCAAGAGATAGTTGACCGTGCCATATAACCCTCAGCAAAATGGAGTTACTGAGAGGAAAAATAGGACAATTTGTGAGGCAACAAAATCCATGATGTTTGACCAGGATCTACCAAATTCTTTATGGGCAGAAGCTACCTCCACTGCCGTGTATATTCAGGACAGGTGTCCACATGCTATCTTGAAGGACAAGACTCCTAAAAAGGTCTTCTGAGGAATCAAACCTAAAGTAGGGCATCCAAGGATATTTGGGTGTCCAGTGTATATTCATGTCCCTAAGGAAAAGAGGATAAAGATGGAATCCTCAGGCAAGAAAGGGGTTTTTGTGGGGTACGGTGAGAATTCCAAGGCTTACAAGATATATGTACCAGGTCAAAGGCAGATAGAGGTAAGCAGGGATGTGACTTTCCATGAGGAAGCCGCATTCAAGAAATCTAGAGAGCTTCAACAGGATTCAGAAGAAGTTCATCCAACTTCACCTCTTCTGAAAATGAAGAGTCAAATGATCAGAGGGAGGAACCTCATGAAGGGCCAAGTGATGAGCCCCTAGAACCTGTTGAAGAGTTAGAAAGAACTCTTGAAGAACCTCCAGCCAAAAGGAAGCCAAGATGGATTAAAGAAGCACTGCAGGAAGCAAAAAGATAGCTTCTCCCAAAGGAACTTTCAGGGAAAGTAAGAGGCCTCACAGGTTTGGAGGCTATGTTGCATTGATGAGCAGCATCCGTGTTGTTGAACCTTCTTCATTTGAAGAAGCAAATAAATTACAAGTATGGAAGGATGTCATGATTGAGGAATACATGACAATTCTAAAGAACAATGTCTGGGACATTGTGTCTCTTCCAAATGGATCTATAAGATCAAACATGCAGCCGATAGGAGTGTGGAAAAGTTCAAAGCAAGATTTGTAGCCAGAGGCTTCACTCAGAAAGAAGGAATTGACTACAAAGAGACTTTTGCCCCTATAGCCAGGTATACCTCCATTCGAGCTATTATTGCATTAGCTTCAGTTCTTGGTTGGAAACTACATCAGATGGATGTAAAAACAACATTCTTGAATGGAAATATTGAACATGAGGTCTTTGTGGAACAACCAGATGGTTTTGTACTGCATAACAAAGGCACTCATGTATGCAAGCTAAGGAAGGCCTTGTATGGTCTTAAGCAGGCTCCCAGAATTTGGTATGACAGGATTGATGGCTTTTTTAAAAGCCTGGGTTTTAGAAAAATGATGTTGATGCGAATCTATACTTCAAGGTAAGAGGGAACCAACCTGTTATACTAATCTTGTATGTTGATGACCTCTTTCTGACAGGAAATGAAGGGCTAATAGCCTGGTGTAAGAGGGAGCTAATCTCAGAATTCGAGATAAAAGACTTAGGCTTGATGCATTACTTCCTAGGATTGTGTTGAAATAATGTAACTGCGAAGAGCATTCTTATTATTGGATTAAATCCCCATTGTGGATTAATCAGGTCATTATTATTATTATTATTATTAGATTAATCCCCATTGAGGATTAATCATGTCGATAGTTGTATAAGGACCAAATCCCCTTTTGTGGATTGGTCATCGGACAATTACAAAGTGCAGAATAAGAAGTCGGCCCCAGCAGTTATAATGAAAGGGCCAGAATTAATTAAAGGTGGGTTTACCCACCCAGAGTGAGAGGTCGGCCCTGCCAGATGGTGACTCTTCACACATGCCAGATTGATATAAATAAGAGGCTAGCGCCTCACTTCTTACACACACTTCACTTGCTCATTCTCTTATGAGGCAAGCTGCAATTACAAGTTGGAGAGAGGAGAAGAAGGGTGGCGCATCTCTTGAGGAGGACTTTTTCTGTATTGGTTGAGTTATCTCTTGAACATTGTACAAGCTATTTATGATAAGGAAGTTTTTGCTGGGTTTTCTTCCCCTAGAGGGTTTCCCAGGATAAATGTTGTGTCTCTTGTGGATGTGTATTTCTCAATGATCTTGTTCTTATTATGCTCTTATCTTATGAAATGCAAAGAACTATAATAATGGCATAAACATTAACATGGTATCAG
>JASDQU010321071.1:0-13189 GCA_032191745.1 Picea mariana | reverse complement strand
GTATTTGAGAGGTACTACTACACATGCATTGTGTTTTGACAGTTCAGACACTTTTCTACAGAGATATGTTGATTCAAATATGGTAGGTGATAAAGACAGCAGGAGGAGCACCACAAGGTATGTTTTTACTATAGGTGGAACAACAGTAAGTTGGATTTCGAAACTGCAAAAGGTTGTTTCACTTTCAACAACAGAGGCAGAGTATGTTGCTGCTACAGAGGTTAGTAAAGAGATGATTTGGTTACAAAGGTTTATGGAGGAATTAGGAAAGAAGCAGGAGAACAACATGTTGTACTATGACAGTCAGAGTGCCATTCACATTACAAAGAACTCAGCCTTCCATTCGAAGACTAAGAATATACAGTTGAGGTACCACTTCATACGATCCTCCTTGGAAGATGGGCAATTGAAGTTGGAAAAGATACACACTAGCCAAAATCCTGCAGACATGTTAACAAAGGGAGTAACCAGGGAGAAACTGAGTTCTTGCTCAGTTTTAGTTTGTCTTCAAGAATGAAGATGAAGATGAGAAATTTTCTAGGTCCAAGAAGGTTGAGAGTCCAGCATATACAACAGCGGTGGAGTTGTTGAGATCAGTCTCCAAGTGGGAGATTGTTGGTTGTGGAGCTTGATTATATTCCTGATTTAGAGGTCCTTTCTTTCAACCGTGTTAATACCCCATGAAGTATTTACACCCCATAAGTATGTACACTCTTCCAAGCAGGGGAGTGCAGAGGGGGGTACCCCCTCTGCGGGGTCTGGGGGGGCTATCCCCCCGGCTGGGGGGTCTGGGGGAAAGTGGGCCCCTAGCGGGGGTTCGGGGGAGAATCCCCCGAAGCAAAAATTGCCTTGTAAAAGTATATTTTAATTTCATTGTAAATCTGGACCGTTCATTATAAGGTCACAGATCTAACAGTAGAGATTATGTTAGGGTTTTTTTCCCTAGAAGACAACCCTATTTTATGAGGGAAATGTATTGCGGCTATGGATGATGGTGAATATTGTATTCTGAGAGAGGAGACGGTGAGAGAAAGAAGAGGAACTTACAACGGGTTTTGCTGTAGGTTGTATCCCTTCATTTGTTGGATAATAATAAAGGAAGGACCTAGCAATTTCTCTGGTGTACGTAGCCCACACTGGGTGAACCCCGTAAATCCATGTCTCTCTTGTATTGTGTGTCTTCTGTGTTTTGTTTCTACATTTATTTTATTTTATTGCTCCGCGGTCCTGTTTTTCTAACAATCCACGACCTTCCACCCGAGACAGATGGCCAAACCGAGGTTGTAAATCGAATGATTTTGCATATCCTTCACATGTATAATTGAAATCACCCTCGCACATGGGATGAGATACTTCCCTATGTCCATCATAGCTACAATCGAGCCCTTCATAGCTCAACTGGCCAAAAACCCTTTCAAGTGGGGTTGGGATTCCAACCATTGGGTTCCATAGATTTTGCACTTCCCCTTGTGGTCACCTCGACCGACTCATCTCCTAATCCAACTGAAGCTGACAAATCCACCCAATTCATTGAACATATCTAACACATCTACCAACAGGTTCAGGATATCCTACAAAAGTCCAATGACAAGTACAAAAACGCCATGATCAACATCGGGTGCCACATAAGTTTCAGATGGGCGACAAAGTTTGGTTTCACTTGCAAAAAGAATGCCTTAAGGGACCCTATTGGAAGCTTCAACCACTCCGTTATGGTTCGTACACTATCACCAAGGCTGTGGGGGATAATTCTTTTGGGCTCAACATTCATCCTTTCCTTGGCCTGTACCCAGTGTTCAACGTGGATCTCCTTCATCCTTATTTCCCACCATTATTGGACACCTCAGAAGTAGCAGAACAACTGAAACCAATAGAGATCAACCCTAACTACATACAACAGAAATCCAATGATCATATTGTGGATAGACAGATCAAGGGCACTCGACAACAAAGGATCCAACTTTATCGAGTCGTCAAAGCAGGGCATCTCCTACACCAAGGCAAGTTGCTCACCCAGGGCCAAGTTCAACATAAATTTTCTCATTTGATGGGGGAACTCAAAACAATGGAGACCATTGCTTCCTAAGAAGGTATGATTGATCCATATGGATATCGGTGGCTACCCATCTTTTCCAACTGGCTCAAAACAATTTTCTGACAATTTTCGCAATTTACTATTTTTAGCAGTTTTAACTTCAGGGGCCATTTTGAGGACCTAAATGAAGGTTTTTCAGGATCGAGCTCCTCAATGATATTCGAATGCATGATTGATCCCCCAAAATGAATCTCCTCAATGAATCCTTTCCAATGGGCTATCACACGCCTAAAACGGAGATCATATGCAAACATTACGATCCCAGGAACTTGATGTACTAACTTACCCAAATGGGGCCCACATGACTTTTGGTGCTTCATCTCCTAGGGTTAGGTTTTTGGATGTCAATGGTTTTTGTAATTCTCACTTATTGTAAAAAGGCCTTTAGAGCCTCATTGTAACATTCCTCTTGCGAATGTGTGCTACCATCACATCTCTTCTCAGAGATAAGTCGTCATCATTCCATCAAGCTTGTTTCCACTGCATTTTACAGTTTCAGCTTATTTTGTTATTGAATAGAAAACCAATTTTAATGTATCTCTGTTATTTTGTGTTAAGAACCTATTAATAATCTATATTCATTTTTTTCTTCTCATAAAGTCCTTTTCAGTGGTATCAGAGCGGTTTGCTCCTTGAAGTCTTAATGCATGTCCCCAACGAGGTTGGAGTACAAAGAGTTGGGTCTCGAGCTTATTCTCTTGAGGAAAGAAGCTATTTCATGCCCAAGCGACCTCCCATGGTAGGAGAAAAGAAAGATGATAGGACAGGATATCCTTTCAAAATGTTGATTGAGAAAGCCCTCGCGCAATAGAGGAACGAGATGATGGATAGTTTCATGCAAATCCTTCGGCGGCTACCAACAGGTGATGCATCTTCTTCGAACGGAGGCACCACCCCCTTCAAGGTACAAATAAACATCGATATTTCTATATTTAAAGGTTATATAGATGCAGATCCTATAGACAAGTGGTTGAATCTACTAGAATTGTATTTTTCTATCCATAAATTTTCTAATAAAGAAAAAATTACTTTTGCGTTCCTCAAAGCTTGTGCTCAGCCCCAATACTTTCACTACCAAACTTACAACATCCTTTTGAGATCGAGATAGATGATTCAAACTATGTTGTGGGTGTTGTTCTCACTCAGTATGGGCACCCCATGGCCTATCATAGTAAGACACTATCAGATACTGTCCGTAAGTACCCTACTTACGACAAATAAATATACTCCATTGTGAAAGCATGCCGCCAGTGGAGACATTACATTATTAGGAAGGAGACAATCATCCACACTGATCATAAGCCACTGCATTTCATGCAGCCATAGGGAAAATTGCAGAATGATCGCCATCAAAAGTGGTCCACATAATTGCAGCAATCCCACCTCAACATCAAGTATAAAACATGAAGCACCAATCACATTGTTGATTGACTCAGTAGACCAACAGTCGCGGCACTCACCACGGTGCTAGACTCTTGCGGCCATGAGACATCTAGATGGCCCCAACACTATGAGACAAACTTTGACTTCACCACCACCTAACAAATGTTGGGTGCAAACACAGTTGTTGATAATTTCCATCTTCAAGATGGGTCGTTGTGTCGTTTGGGCCATATCTATGTTCCATCAAGTGAGCGAGTGAAGCTGATCTAGGAATCCCACTACAGTTGGGTGCCAGGACACTTAGGTGTCAAAAAGATAGTGGTGATGCTACAGAAACATTTCTACTGGATGAAACTTTGACAGGAGGTCAATAAGTATATCAAGTCCTACAGTGCCTGTGCTATTGCCAATTTGACCATTAATAAATAAGGACTATACACCCCTCTTCCCACTCCTGATGGGCCATGGGAATCCATCTCAATGGACTACATGTCGGGCCTCCCATTCACCAAGCGGGGAAATGACTATGTTTTTGTGGTTGTTGATCACTTCTCTAAGATGGTGATTTTGGTTGCCTTCAAGAAGAGCATCATAGTAGAGGCCACTGCCAAGATCTTCTTTGAACGAGTCTAGGTACATTTTGGAATCCCACAAACCATTGTCTCAGATCGAGATAGTCGAATTCTCAGCACATTCTGGTCGAGCCTCTGGTCACTGTTGGACACCAAGCTCACCAAATCCATGACCTTCTACCCCTAGAGAGATGGCCAAACCGAGGTTTTAAATCGAATGATTGTGCATATCCTTCGCATGTATAATTGAAATCACCCTCGTACATGGGATGAGATCCTTCCCTATGTCCAACATAGCTACAACCGATCTCTGCATAGATCAACCGGCCACAACCCCTTTCAAGTGGGGTTGGGATTCCAACCATTGGGTTCCATAGATGTTTCACTTCCCCTTGTGGTCACCTCAACCGACTCATCTCCTGCTCCAACTGAAGCTGACATAGCCACCTGGTTCATTGAGCGGATCCAGTAGATCTTCCAGTAGGTTCAGGAAATCCTACAGAAGTCCAATGACAAGTACAAACAATGCAGTGATCAACATCGTGTGCCACATAAGTTTCAAGTGGGTGAAAAAGTTTGGTTACACTTGCAGAAAGAACACCTTACATGACCCCATCGGAACCTTTTCCCACTCCGTTATAGATTTTACACTATTACCAAGGCTATGGGGGATAATTCTTTTGAGCTCAACATTCTTCCTTTCCTTGGCCTGCACCCAGTGTTCAATGTGGATCTCCTTCACCCTTATTTCCCACCATTATTAGACACCCCAGAAGTAGCAGAATAGTTGACACCAACAAAGCTCAACCTTGACTACATAGAAAAAGCATCCAATGATTAGATTTTGGACAGAAAAATCAAGGGCACTCGATAACAAAGGATCCATCTTTATTGAGTCGTCAAAGCAGGATAGCTCTTGCAGCAAGGCATGTAGCTCACCCGCAGCCAAGTTCAGCAGAAATTTCCTCATCTGATGGGGGAAATAAATGCAATGGATACCATTTCTTGATAAGGAGGGAGGATCTATCTAGATGGATATCGATGGCCACCCACATTTTCCAACTGGCTCAAAACAGTTTTCTGACAATTTTGGCAATTTACTATTTTTAGCAGTTTTAACTTTCGGGGCCATTTTGAGGGCCTAAACGAAGTTTTTTCAGTATCAAGATCCTAAATGATTACCATTGGCATGATTGAGCCCCAAAAATGAATCTCCTCAATGATACCTTTCCAACGAGCTATCACACGCATAAAACAGAGATCGTATGCAAACGTTACGACTCCGCGAAGTTGATGTACTAACTTACTCAAATGAGGTCCACATGACTTTTGGCACTTCATCTCCTAGGGTTAGGTTTATGGATGTCTAGGTTTTTTTGAATTCTTTCTTATTTTAAAAATTCCTTCATAGCCTCATTGTAACCTTCTTCTCATGAATGCGCGCTACCATCACATCTCGTCTCAGAGATAAGCCGCCACAATTCCAGCAAGCTTGTTTCCGTTGCATTTTACAGTTTCAACTTATTTCGTTATTGAATAGAAAACCAGTTTTATTGTATCTATGTTATTTTATATTAAGCACCTTTTAATAATCTTTATTCATTTTTTTCTTCTCATAAAATTTTGATCAGTGGTATCAAAGCGGTATGCTCCTTGTCATCTTAATGCATGTCCCCAACGAGGTCGGAGTACAAAGAGTTGGGTCTCGAGATTGTTTCTCTTGAGGAAAGAAGCTCTCACATGCCCAAGCGACCTCCCATGGTAGGAGAAAAGAAATATGATAGGACAGGAGATCCTTTCAAACTGTTTATTAAGGAATCCCTCACACAACAAAATAACAAGATGATGGATAGTTTCGTGCAAATCCTTCGGCAGCTACCAACAAGCGATGCATCTTCTTCGAACAGAGGTGCCACCCCCTTCAAGGTACAAATAAAATTCTATATTCCTATATTTGAAGGTCAGATAGACACATATGTTGTAGACAAGTGGTTGAATCTAATAGAAGGGTATTATTCTATCCATAACTTTTCGAATAAAGAAAAAATTACTTTTGCGCTCCTCAAAGTTGTTCCCCATGTCAAAGATTGGTGGGAAAATTTCTGTGAGCAAAAGAAAATAGAGGAAACCTCATTATTTTCAGTCAAGGCCTCCTGGGAATCCTTCAGGGATGATATTAAGGAACAATACTACCTTGTTGGAAGTTATGACGACCTGTATACCAAATGGACCACACTACGACAAAAAAGAGACCAAGCAATGCCAGATTTCACAAATATCTTCCATACCTTGCGCACCAAGTTGGGTATCAAAGGTTCGGAGTGACATATAGTGCTCAAGTATCATGGTGATCTGCATAGATACATCCATACTGAAATGGAATTTTTTGACATCTCATCCTTGGGCGTGGCCTACTAATATGCCATCAAAATCGAGCAGAAGCTCAAACAAAAGATGCGACAATTTGGGCATGGGAACCCCTCACAACAAAAGCCAAGAAAGGGAAGCCCCAACCCACCGAAAAAAGGAAAAATAAAATATGGATAGTATCGGGACAAACGTTCCAAGATGTAAGCAAAGAAGGACACCAGAAAGACAAAGAAATATACTTGGAAGTGGTGTGACTTCCATAAGATCCCTTTGCATAACACTGTTGACTGCCGCTCAAAGCAGTCGTTGCTGTCCAAAGTGAAAGCCTCTGAATCAAATGCAGATTATGACTTTGAGACAGAACTAGAAAGGGGAATATGGATCACTGAAGTGGAACCCAGTTCCACCGTTTCTACCACCAAGCTCCAGCCTGGTGAACCAGACGATCTAGTAGAATAAGGAGAGCACCTCTTCCATTCACTGATGTGGGTTAAAGGCACCCTGATGCACTTCATTGTTGATAGCGATAGCCAGAAGAACCTCATCTCAGCAGAGGTCATCAAGTGCCTTGCCCTGCCAACAACACCACACCCACAATCGTACACCATTGGATGGCTCCGCCAAGGAAGCAATCTCTACGTCAGCCAACAACGTCGACTATCCTACGACACCAAGCCCTTAAAAGATGAGKTATTGTGTGATGTTGCTCCTCTCAAAGTTTTTGATGTTCTTTTGGGCCAACCTTATTTAAGGAAATGTCATGTTGTATATAAGCCTAGGCCTCATAGTGTTATTATTACTTTGAAGAGGAAATTGTATAGAATACCTGAGGCACTCCCACCTAGTTCTATTTTCTTGATCTCCACTAAGCAATGCAGGAAGGTCATCTCGAAGATGGGGAAGTTTGTCTTCTACGTGATTCGCTCTTAGAATAAGTGAAAGATCACAGCCACATCCAGAGTCTTTGTAGCCAACCTCTCCACATAACAAAAGCAAGTAGATAAGGTCATGAAAGATACTTAGATATCTTCTCCTCACCTACAGGGGTACCTCTGCACTGCCAGATCAAGCACCCCATCGATCTGACCCCCAGTGCGCCGCTACCCAATGGGCCAGTCTATCATCGCTCTTTGTTAGAGAATTAGGAGATCAAGTGACAGATCTAAGAAGTGCTCCATAAGGGGCACATATGCCCCATCTCATCACCTTGTGGGAGCCCAATCATGCTGGTACGGAAGAAAGATGGGACCTAATGACTCTGTATTGATTACCGGGCTCTGAATAAAATCACAGTCATAAATCGATACCCATTCCCCGAATAGATGACCTCCTTGATGAAATCACAGGACCAAATACTTCAGTAAGATTGATCTGAAGTCTGGCTACCACCAGGTCTTGATAGAACAAACATATGTATGGAAGACCGCCTTCAAGTCAAAGGAATGCCTTTTTGAATGGTTTGTCATGCCCTTTGGTTTGACAAATGATCCAACTAATTTCATGAGGATGATGGACGATATCCTACGACCATTCACCAATAATTTTGTAGTGGTGTGTCTGGATGATATTCTAATTTACAACAAGACTTGGGCTGAACACTTGCAGCATATTCAGTATATTCTACACAATCTATGATAGCACAAGATATACGCCAACTTGGAAAAATTCTCCTTCGGCATGGATAGGGTACATTACCTGGGCTACATCATTGATCAACATGGCATACATGTGGATCCAGCTAAGATCCAAGTCATCTATGACTGGATAGACCCAAAAACACTCAATAAGCTTCAAAGATTCTTGGGCCTTGCCAATTTCTATCACAGGTTTGTGTTGGGTTTCTCCCATATTGCATGGGACCTCAGCCAAATAAACATGGGTGGTGGTAAGGAAAAATTTGTGTGGGCCGGTCCCAACAAAAAGTGTTCGATGATTTGAAGCATCGCTTGTGCTAAGCCCTAGTACTTTCACTACCAGACTTGCAACATCCTTTTGAGATCGAGACAGATGCTTCAGACTATGTTCTGGGCACCGTTCTCACTCAGCACAACCACCCCGTGGCCTATCATAGTGAGACACTGTCAGATAATGTCCGTAAGTACCCTACTTATGTTAAATAAATATACTCCAATGTGTAAGCATGCCGCCAGTGGAGACATTACATTCTTGGGAAGGAGACAGTAATCCACACTGATCACATTTCATGCAGACATAGGGAAAATTGCAGAATGACCGCCATCAAAAGTGCTCCACATACTTGCAGCAATTTCACCTCAACATCAAGTATAAAACAGGAAGCACTAATCAATCTCATTTCCTCAGTAGACCTCTAGTAGCAGCACTCACCACAGTGCTAGACTCTTACAGCCATGAGACATATGGATCACTCTGAATCTATGAAACAGACATTGACTTCGCCAACACCTACCAAATTTTGGGTGAAAACGCAGTTGTCGATAATTTCCATCTTCAGGATCAGTTGTTGTGTCGTCTGGGCCATATCTATGTTCCATCAAGTGAATGATAGAAGATGATCTGGGAAGCCCACTAAAGTTGGGTGGTAGGACACTTCGGCATTGAAACGATAGTGGCAATGCTACAGAAACATTTATACTGGCCGAAACTTCGACAGAGGGTCAACAAGTATATCAAGTTCTGCACTGCCTACATTATTGCCAAACTAACCACTAAGAAACATGGCATGTACACCCCTCTTCCCACTCCTGACAAGCCATGGGAATCCATATCAATGGAATACATGTCAGGCCTCCCATCCACCAAGTGGGGAAATGGCTGTGTTTTGTGGTTGTTGATCACTTCTCTAAGATGGCGATTCTGGTTGCCGGCAAGAAGAGAATCACAGTAGAGGCCACTACCAAGATCTTCTTTGAACGAGTCTGGGTACATTTTGGAATCCCACAAACCATTGTCTCAGATTGGGATAGTCGATTTCTCAGTAAATTCTAGTTGAGCCTCTAGTCACTGCTAGACACCAAGCTCACCAAATCCATGGCCTTCCACCCCCAGACAGATGGCCAAACCGAGGTTGTAAATCAAATGATTGTGCATATCCTTTGCATGTATAATTCAAAGCACCCTCGCACATGGGATGAGAGCCTTCTCTATGTCCAACATAGCTACAACTGAGCCCTGCANAAGCTCACCAAATCCATGGCCTTCCACCCCCAGACAGATGGCCAAACCGAGGTTGTAAATCAAATGATTGTGCATATCCTTTGCATGTATAATTCAAAGCACCCTCGCACATGGGATGAGATCCTTCCCTATGTCCAACATAGCTACAACTGAGCCCTGCATAGCTCAACCGACCACAACCCCTTTCAAGTGGGGTTTGGATTCCAACCATTGGGTTCCATAGATGCTTCACTTCCCCTTGCGCTCACCTCAACTGACTCATATCCTGCTCTGACTAAAGCTGAAAAAGCCACCCGGTTCATTGAGTGGATCCAGCACATCCGCCAATAGGTTCAGAATATTCTAYAGAAGTCCAATGACAAGTACAAACCGCGCCATGATCAACATCAAGTGGCACATAAGTTTCAAGTGGGCGACAAAGTTTGGTTTCACTTGCAGAAAGAAATCCTTACAGGACCCCATCGAAACCTTCTCCCACTCCRTTATGGGTCGTACATGATTTTGACTGCATACTTCCCTTGGTTAAGGAAGATTCTCTCTAGACTCTGCCATATCTCTAGACCTAAGAAATAATACATTAGGCCAAGGTCTTTCACCTCAAATTCTGAAGTGAGATTCTTCTTACATTCAATGATGAGCATTTCTTCTCCAGTTAAGAATAAGTCATCCACATACAACAACAATATCATTGACTCCTCTTTCATAACCTTGAAGTAGAGGTTAGAATTTTCTTTACTCTTGCTAAAGCCCAATCTAGTCAGAGAACTCTCTATCCTGCCATTGTAACATCCCGCTCTAGCGCACTGAGAACAATTATTCTTTGAGGACACTTGCTCACAAGTGATCCGAACTATTATGATATTGAAACATTTTTCCTTGATTATGATGCGTTATGATAGATGATATGATGTTTACTGCATTGACCTAGATAAGTGATATTGACTCAGTTTTACTGAGTATGTAGGGTTTTTGACCTTGAGGATGCAGAGGCATTGACGAAACCCCTTGGACTCTGGATCGAGTCAAGGAGTGTGCTATTGGGGTTTGACTGTTTTACTCTGATTTTAGTACCTTTGATTAGATGATATGATGTGGACATGTCTGACATGATTGTTGATGATGTAGGATGACAAAAGCTTGCCGACCAGACTCATATATGGATTAAAGGGGCCACACACAAATACCATAGAGGTTGAGGGAGAGGTGTGGACAATATCCCTGCCACAGCCTACCAGCACTCTCGCCGTGGCTCGAACTGTAGGTTAACGATTACCTAGTTCGAGAGGACCCACGATTCCGCGAGGGTAGAATGCGATAGTCACTCGTAATGATTCTAAGGGGCAGGCAATAAGGCAGGGGCCTTATTCTTTAGAAGCCCTTAGTCTCCCACAAGTTCACTTGGCAGAGTGTTGACTCTAGGGGTTATTCATGTCTACCAATCAATCAAGAGGCGAGTGGCACCCTTGGAGAACATGGTGCGTCTTGAAGGGAACGTCGTGCAAAAGAAACACTAGAGGCAAGTGGCACCCTTGGAGCATGTGGTGCATCTTGAAGGGCATGTCACACAAAAGAAACACTAGAGGTGAGTGGCACCCTTGGAGCACGTAGTGCGTCCTGAAGGGCACATCGCGTTGATGATGTTAAAGGAACGAACCTAGATGGCCCTAAGACTAATATCTCATCAAGAAATTTTAAAACAACTTCCCTAATTAAAATGTCGCCTAGTTCAGAATCTAAGTCCTAAGTCTAAAACTTCACTAGGGGTAAAATTTTGTCTACCCATAAGAAATTATCTCTCTAAAAAATAAAAAATAAAAAAAAATAATAAAGTTTAAAATAAAACCACTTAAGTAATAATTGTGGACTTCATGAATTTTTGGGTAAAATGAAGAGAGTAAGAACTTAAATAAAATATGTGGGAAAAAAAAGGGGGTAAAGAAGAATTTAATTAATTAACTTGTGAAAGTGTAAAAGATATTAAATTATTAATAAAAAGGAAAAGGGGTTAATTTGCGCAACTGCCATTTTGGCTCTAATAAAAAAGGGGAAAAAGGGGAATAATAAAAATTAGGAAACTAACAAATGGAGGAAACATAATAATGGAAAGAGGGGAACTTATGGTAAAAAGCGAGGTCAACTTATTAAAGAATCTGCAATTAAGAACCTTCTAAATTGAACTAAATTAGAAACTTCATTTTAGGGAAAGTATTTAAACCTGTGAGGGAATCTAGGAACACCTAGGAGTAAATTTAGGAGAAAATCTAAGTGGGTGAGGGAAATAAGACAATTTAATAAATTAAGGAAAATAGTTAATGGAGAAATGTGGGGGATGGATGACACTTGTATGAAGGAGATTTTTTAGTAGATTTTTATTAAAACTTAAATTAAATTAGATTTAGGGAAAGATGGAAGTTCTAAAAATATATAAAAGCTAGGGAAGAGAAGGAAGAACGGGGATCGGTTTTTAGCTTAACGTTACGATGTCGTATTAGTGACTTGACTGATTTACTTGTGAGGAGTTGGGATTTCCTAGCTCAGATAGGAGTGGTAGCTCAACCTTGCGAGGTGAGCTGGGAGCTATACGTACCATCTTGATAGTGTGTGGCCACTTTGCGGCTCGGAGGGCTAAGGGGGAAGTAGAGTACCCCTAGAATTGGCTGGGAGGTACCGCTGAGGTCTCGATGGTCAACGAGCGAGAGTGGCATGGAGCACACGGACGTCACCCGGAGCAGGTGATCAGGCAATGGTATGTTTTTCAATTTGCATGATAGAAGGTACTAGGACCTTAGCCCTCTCTTATTGTTATCAGCATTTTTTTTTATCTTAGCTTGTGAGATGTAAACTACTTGGCTTAACTCTGCATGGGTTCTCGTCAGATTGATTGGTTTTCCTTTATGTTCCTTGGCGATTGTAATGGTGTTACGGTTATAAAAATATTTCTTCTTACTCTGTTGTTGCATGTCGGTATTGGATAAAAGAGATTTTATGACCTTGGCATTTCCTACCTTCCTTGGTTCTGTGTGATCTACAGTTGTGCCTTATGTTTGTTTTGTCTGTGTTTTTATGTTAGCATTTCCATGCATTTCAATGGAAGAAACCGCCTCGATTCAACACTCTCCTCTGCTTTTTTTTCTATTGTATATCTTTGCGATTTTGTGGAGGATACCCACACGAATTTTGACCACTTAATCCTGCATTTTACCTACCATTTCCTACATTTATGACTGTGTTTGTATCATTGTGGGTGTTTATGTATTGTAGTGGGCGTTTTTATATTAATGTGGGTTCTTTTATATGACTGTGGGCGTTTATATATGACTGTGGGTGTTTTATATATTACTATGGGTGTTTTATATCACTGTGGGTGTATTATATATTACAGTGGGTGTTTTTATATTAATGTGGGCGTTTTTATATGACTATGGCCATTTATATATCACTGTGGGAATTTTATATATTACGTGTCTTGATCTTGCTGTACATGAGGTATTTTCCATGTCAAATGAAAAAGTGACTGCGCCTTTTGATTTCTGACATCCTGAGATGGAATCCTATTACCTCTCTTTACATCTTGACTATGTTTCTGATCGGGTAACCCTCTTCCACTACTTAA
>JASDQU010321069.1:7521-20630 GCA_032191745.1 Picea mariana | reverse complement strand
AGGGTTTGATGAGCATTCTTCATGATTTGTAAGTGTATTTTTCATGCAAAACTTCTTGAATGAATGGTTGTAGGTTAAATCTCTTACATTTGTTATTGTATTGCTATTATATTGCTTAATCTTGAAACCCTAGGTAGCAAGCACACAAGTAGGTCCTTGCTATATGTCCCCATGCATGAGAAACTTATTTTAGCCATTGATTAAGGAAGATATAGCCTAGCCGTTGCTACACTAATCATCCTTTTTCTGAGTTAGCATTTAAACATAAGTTGAAGAAAGAAGACGTCCTAGGCCTAGTTGATTCTACAGCTAGGGTTTTGACTTTTTAGGGTTTGAAGGGCCTTGCTCTTGCAACACCTTTCTCCCTTAGATTTGTGTTTTAAAGCTAGTCATTTTGCCAAGAATATTTAAAGAAAGAGGGAGGAGCATGAGGACTTGCTTAAGCAACACCGGAATGAGCCTTCTCCCCTTAGGGTTTTGATTCTAGGGCCCTGCCATTGCAACACCTTAGAACCTAACTCTCTAGTCTTTAGATTTAGATCCTCCCGAGATCTTGCCCTTGATTTTGACTCCATAATACCCTAAGGCACTGGTTTTTCTCTCCAACGTTGAGCTTGTTATGTAAAAACAATCCTTGAAAACTCTTAAATTTGAAACCCTAACTAACCCTAACGTCTACTAACCTAGAAATTGATGATGAAGTCATGCCTTGTTTCAGCTTTTTGTTGATAAAAAACACTGTGGCTTGGTCATCCAACAATAGACATTGACATATTGATGATTTTCATTGGCTAATTTGCAAAACGTTGACCTTCTTGTCTATCATACTAACCCTAAAGGAAAGCTAACATCATCTCTAGCATAGTGACACAGCAATAGTATGTGAGCATTTAATGATATTTAATGCACTGAGTTAATTCAAGGATTAATCATTTTCATTAGATGCTATATCATTCTGGTATTTATTGACAAGTGATATTATATGCCAATGTCATTATTGCAATCATTAACTTCGTCAATATTTACTGTTGTTTATGCTCATATATATTGAATATTGATAGTCCTTGATTAATGAAGTATTAACCACTGTTTCATGTACTAGTTTTGTTGTTGCCTTGTCTCGTAAACATGTGCCCTTTTGTGGTTACTCTTTACTTGACTATCTTCTGGGCGGTAATCTATGAAGGGGAAACTTGCCTTAATCCTTTAAGCCTTTTCCTTTCAAAACCCCAGATTGCCAGGGACGTCTCCCTTGGGATTAGCCACCCTAAATAGAAAGAGCCCCCCATCGAGGTGACAGTGGGTGGGAAGGCTCCTGTTTCGCCAGTTTGACCCTTATCCTTTAGCTACCTGACCTAAACTACAAACCGAGCGATAACAAGGTGTACCAGAGAAACCTGCAACTTTGATTCAATTATTGCAAGGATAGTGACCTAGAAAATAAGTTTTTCAAGAGCTTCAAAAGTAAAGGTGATAAATTAATATATGAGTTTATGAACATAGGAGGCCAAGGGGATCAATACCATGCGGAAGAAGAGACAAATATGAGAGATAATTCTTGGAAAAGGTGAATAGATTTGAATGTGATGGAAATGGTTTTCGAGCTACTTTTGCTAGGTGGATAAAATATATGAGTATGTAATTTTCCAATGTTGATGATGAGGAAAATGATAAACTTACTGTGGGGTTTAAATGAAAAGTGTGGGTAAGAAGTGGTAAAAAAGTGTCCAAATCCATATTGAAGGTGCCATATTAGAGTCATTTAACACATTATGATTTTAGAAATGTCATGATGAGTAGGGTTTCTGTGAAGGAATTGGAGAATCAAATACATGAAAATTTCAAGGAATTGGAGAATTATATACACAAAACTTTCAAGGAATTGGAGAAATTTAGATAGGGTGGGACCATGAAGGAGATTTGGTACGAAGATATTAGATAAGTTGGGAAGATGAAATTCACCCATAAAATAAAGATGTTGATAGCATACGTGCTAGATCTTCCTCAAATAGATTTTGTGATGCAATTTGTTCATCGGTTGCAATCTCATATAGAAACTATTTCCAACATATTAGTTGAACCCCTCATTAAAAAGACCATATCCATCACTATGAAAGTTGAAAATAATGAATTAGACAAAGGGAAGGGCACTTGATAACCACTTCAAAAAAAAAGAAGTTTAGAGAAGGTAACAAACAATCATAAGTTGCTAAGAAATAATTTTATTAAAAACTCTAAATAGAATGATTCATCTTAAAAATTGATTATATTTTCAAATCCAAAAAAATATTTTAATTTGGAAAAAAGCATAAGGCAATGATTATTTCTATAATTCAATGATGAATGTAATTAACAAAGGAACATGGTTATTATTTGTAAAAGAAAACCACACAAAAAATCTTCAAAAGCAATAAGTGATACAACAAATTTTATCAAATTTGTTATAGATGAATGCTAAATGGTGTTAAGGATCCATTTTGGGGTGTCTAATTTTTCTTTTCTTTTCATGGTTTTGTAAACGAGTTTCATCCAACATATGGTAAATGCACATTACATTAGGATGGTTGTTTTCCTCATATCACCATATTAGCTTATATAGTTACCATTAGGACATTGATATCATAAAAATTGTTAAGTATGATCCTATATGATAGTATAACTTGAACTTTGTATGACATTCTTCTCCATTCTTATGTCCATATACACCTTCGAAAATACAAAGTGGGTGTAAGAATACTAGATGATTTGCATATTCCTGTCATTCTACTTCAGATGTAAAAAGTTTAGATGGAAAGGGGATTTAATGTTTTTCTATAATTATTAAATAAACTAACAATCAAAATAAAATCCTAGTCAATATTCCAAGAACAAACAAACAAAAGTCCCCCCTCCCCCTTAAGTCCTAGCTCACCTAGGTGCTACATGGGTGGTATAGGGGGGTAGGGGTGTTGGGTATGTGTTATATTCTTTGCACGAGTAGTAGTGTCACGTGTCTTGGGAAACATGTCACGTGCCTCGGGAAACATGTCACATATTTAGGTGTTTTTTTGGCACATGGTTTTTGCCGGTGGTTTTCTATTTCCGGTTAAGGAATTAGGGTTGTGGACTAATCCAGGTCATTGGGTTAGGGTTTTGGATGCTGCTGGCTCCTATATGTATATTGTATTGTAAACAATGTAATACACATGAATGAATATAGAATATGTTGGTTTTCCCAGTTTGGGTTTCTAGGGAAAAATCTCTGTGTAATGTTTGTACTTGCCATTGTATCTTTTCTGTTCTTTTACTGAATATCTATTTGTAGTAGATATTGTACAAGGTTAAAATCTACATTTGGTATCAAAGCTTTGTTGGCTTCAGGGGGACGCCTTTGTGGTCAAGGGTTTGGCTCGGGACTGTGATAAGCCTTGTTACAGTGGGAGATTTGTGGTATTGATTTTTCAGGTGAAAAGAAATGGCAAGCAATTCGAAGATGGAGATCGAGAAGTTTAATGGGAAAATTTTTGAGCTATGGAAGCTCAAGATGGAAGATCTGTTGGTGGACAGAGATCAGTGGATCGCGGTAGATCCAGGTACTGCACTTACAAGAACTTCAACAAATGACTGGAAAAAGTTGGATCAGAAGGAAAAAAACACAATCCGACTGTGTCTCTCTGATTCAGTATTACTGAATGTGTCAGAGGAAGCTACAGCCAAGGATTTATGGGAAAAGTTGAGGAAGTTGTATCAGTCTAAGTCCTTGGTAAATAAACTATTCCAAAGAAAGAAGCTATATAACCTGAGGATGAGAGATGAAGAATCGGTGGAAGAGCATTTGGATTCCTTCAATACCGTGATAAGTCAGTTAGTATCGGTTGAGATTAAAATTTTAAATGAAGATAAATGTATTAGTTTATTGTGTTCTTTACCAGACTCCTGGGATAGTCTGGTTGTGGCCATAGGTAGTAATACAACTTCCTTGAAGTTTGATGAAGTGGTCTCATCCTTGTTGTCAGAGGAGATGAGATGGAAGAATGTGGAAGGACAGAGCACAATTGCATTATTTGCAAGAGGACGTTCCTAGGAAAGGAATAGATCTAATTTCTCAAGTGGGAGATCTAATTCTAAGGGCAGATCTAAATCTCCCAGAATGTTTGTAAGGGTATGTTGGAGATGTGGAAAAGAAGGGCACTATAAGAAGCAATGTAGATCCAAGGTTGAGAAAAATAAGGGATCTGAAGAATCTCATTCTACAGAAGAAAATACCTCCAAGGAAGAAGGAGGGGATGTGTACTTGGCTTCTTCAAGCACACATGCAGATCATAAGGCATGGTTGGTTGACTCTAGGGCATCCTTTTGTATGACTCCCCACAGGGAGTGGTTCTGTGAATATGAAAGGTATGATGGAGGTAATGTTTTCTTAGGTGATGATTCGAAAACCAGAATCATAGGATGAGGAAAATTCAAGTTGAGGCTCATAGATGGAAGGATTAAAACACTGCCTGGTGTTCTGCACATCCCAGGTTTGGCTAGAAATTTGATTTATGTAAGCAAAATGGACGATGCAGGGGTAAAAACAATATTTAAAAAGGAAACCTGCAGGATGGTTCGAGGAGAAATGGTGTTGCTGAAAGGAGTTCGGTTTGGAACTCTGTATAAGCTGGAAGGAAGCACTATTAGTGATGGGTGTAATAGTTCCATTGTTCCCGATATTGGATTTGAAGAAGAAAGGACTCCTACAATCTCTGGAGAAAAGGTTATGCTGTGGCATCAAAGACTGGGGCATATCGGAGAGAAGGGTCTTCGACTACTACATGGTAAAGGTATGGTTGAAGGTATGTCTAACTTCTCTCTGGATTTTGATTTCTGTGAACATTGTCTATATGGGAAGCATAGTCGGGTAAGATTCCCCTTTGGTGCAAAGAGGGCAGAATGAATCTTACAACTAGTTCACAGTGATGTTTTTGGACTTGGGTCGGTCCCACCATTGGGAAAATATGTGTACTATGTCTCATTTATAGATGAATTCTCGATGAATACTTAGATGTATTTCCTCAGGAAAAAATCTGAAGTCTTTGACAAGTTTAAAGAGTTTAAGGCTCTTGTTGAGAATCAAACAGAGAAAAGAATTAAGGTGCTAAGGACAGATAATGGCGGAGAGTTCCGTGGGAATGAATTTGAAGAATTATGTAATAAGTTTGGTATAGCAAGGAAGAAGACTACTCCATATACACCTCAACAGAATGGAGTTTCATAAAGGATGAACAAGACGCTGATGGAAAAAGCAAGGTGCAAAGATAGGTTGATTCGTGTCAAAGTAAGTTGTAATGACCATAAATGTAGCATACTTAGCAAATATCCAAGCTTAAAAGGGTTAGGAATATTTATAAATGAAGACCTCATCCTTGAAGACCAAATTGAATTAAGGAAGGAAGTTCAAAAGTTAAAATAAGCCAGGAAAGAAGGAAAATGGAAAATAATTAGAAATCAGAATGCTCTCTGCAATTTTGAATAATTTTTAATTCTGGCTTCCTCCACTCGCTGAGCACTCGGGCGTGTGTTCATAAATTAGGTTTTGCTTCTTCAATCGGATGAGCACCTGGACATGTGAAATCAAGTGAGTCACTTTTACTTTGATTCAATTTTAATTTAAAATATATTTATAATCTAGTAACGTGTGAAAATAAAAAAAGATTTAAATATATTTTATTTATTTTTTTAAGTTTAATAAGTAAAAGTTGATTTGAGAGATAATAATTAATATCATTATTGTCAATTAAAAAAATCATTTTCCATTTTTAAAGTCGATCCAAAATAATAATTGTTACCCATTTTCTCTTCTTTTCAATATGAGCACTCCACCACTTATTCCAAAAACTCAGCCTAACAGGGGGAGGCCCCCCAAAATCACCCCAAAGATCCTTTATGATTATATGAAATCATTAGAAAAAGGAGAGAAGACAGAGATGCCAAAATTCAAATAGAAATAGAATCATTAGAAAAAAGGAGTGAAGAAAGAGACGCAAAACTCCAAATAGAGATAGAGGCAATGCTTGATAAAAAAAACTAGACTTTTCAAAGATACCATTCAAACTCAAATAGAGGATAGATTCTTAGGGTTCAAGAGTGAATTGCAGACAATGAAGGATAGGATTCAAGAAATAGAAAAACATGAACAATCAACCCAAGAAGGAGAGGTTGAAGAAATTCACAACTTGAGAGATAGTATTAAAGAGCTAGAAGAAAAACTAACCAATAATTTGACCCTCAGTAATCTGGAAAACAAATTGGATATCAAACCCATCAAACCCATCAAAGAGGAAATGAATAAGCTAATCAAACTAGACCATGAATGTAATAAAAGAGCCTTGAACCTCATAATTTTTGGTATAAAAGAACAACAAGATGATGATACACTAGCAATAGTAAAATACATATTAAATAATAAATCACAAATTGATACCACTTACCTCATAGAAGCAAAGAGGCTAGGAAAAATAATTGATCACAAAGATAGGTTGATCCGTGTCAAAGAAAATTGTAATGACCATAAATATATCATACTCAATAAATCTCCGAGCTTAAAAGGGTCAGGAATATTTATAAATGAAGACCTCATTCCCGAAGACCAAGATGAATTAAGGAAGGAAGTTCAAAAGGTAAAAGAAGTCAAGAAAGAAGGAAAATGAGAAATAATTAGAAATTAAAATGCTCTCTGCAATTTTGAATAATTTTTAGTTATGTCTTCCTCCACTCGTTGAGCACTTAGGCGCGTGTTCGCAAATTAATTCTAGCTTCTTCAACCGGATGAGCACCTGGACACATGAAATCAAGTGAGTCACTTTTACTTTGATTTAATTTTAATTTAAAATATTTTTATAATCTAGTAACGTGTGAAATATATATATATATAAGTTTAATAAGTAAAAGTTGATTTGAGAGATAATAATTAATATCATTATTATCAATTAAAAAATCATTTTCCATTTTTAAAGTCAATCCAAATAATAATTGTTACTTTTTTTCTCTTCTTTTCAATATGATCACTCCACCACCTATTCCAAAAATCCATCCTATCAAGGGGAGGCCCCCCAAAATCACCCTAGATATCCTTTATGATTATATGGAATCATTAGAAAAAATGAGAGAAGAGAGATATGTCAAAAGTCAAATAGAGTTAGAATCATTAGAAGAAAGGAGTGAAGAAAGAGATGTAAAACTCCAAATAGAGCTAGAGGCAATGCTTGATAGAAAAAAATTAGACTCTTCAAAGATACCATTCAAACTCAAATAGAGGATAGATTCTTAGGGTTCAATAGTGAATTGCAGACAATGAAGGATAGGATTCAAGAAATGGAAAAACATAAACAATCAATGTAACATCCCACTCTTGCGCGCACACCTGATGTGACTTATTCAAGAAATGGAAAAACATAAACAATCAATGTAACATCCCACTCTTGCGCGCACACCTGATGTGACTTATTCTTTGAGGACACTTGCGTGTAAGTGATCCGGTTCATTATATGATTGACTGCTTCGCTTATGGATTCTGATGAGGATATTGTGGATTATGATGTCATGTTATGTTATGTTATTATGTATAGACAGACGCTATTGACTGGTTTCTCCTGAGTGTGCATGACTCTTGATCGATTGAGGATGCCGATGGCATCGATGGAACTCCTTGGAATCTGGATTGAGTCAGGGAGTGGAGTGTTTATGGTTTGCGTATTTATGTTATTGCATAGGTGACATATGACTGATATTATGATGTTTATGGATCACTGACATGTTTGTTGATGGATGCCGAATGACGATATATTGCTAATTAGACTCACATTTGGAGTAAAGGGGTCACGCACGACAACCATAGATATTGAGGGAGAGGTGTGGCAACAACCCTGCCACATCCTACTAGCACTCCCGTCATGGCTCGAACTGTAGGTTAACGATTACCTAGTTCGAGAGATCCACGATGCCGTGAGGGAATACTGTGACAGTCGGTCATGATTATTCCAAGGGGTGCGCAATAAGGCAAGGTCCTTATTCCTTAGAGACCCTTAGTCTCCCACAAGGTTACCTGACGGAGTATTGACTCCAGGGGTTTGACGTCTACCAAAATCAGTCAAAAGGCGAGTGGCACCCTTGGAGCATGTAGTGCATCTTGAAGGGAAAGTCACGTAAATAAAACATGAATGTAGGCGAGTGGAACCCTTGGAGCACGTAGTGCGTCTTGAAGGGCACGTCGTGATTTTTAACACTAGTAAGTTAATGAACATAGTACCTAGAAAACTATGTCTCCTTAGGACTTGGTCAGCCTTAAAATGAATGACTGCATGAGTAAAGATTAATAAATATAAATTCCCTTAAAAACTTTTGCTGAGCCTAGTGAATTTAAAGCCTAGCTCTAAGTAGGACACGTGAATAAAAAAAAGACTAAATGGACATTTAACAAAGGGGGGTTGAAGAAATTTCAAACATAAATAATTAAATTAAAATTTTAATGGAGGATTAAAATATTTAAAAGATTAATTGTTGGCTAAGTACAAACTTGCTAATTCAGAACTTAGACCAAAAAGGAGAAACTTAAAGAAAAAGGGGAATGTTAAACATAATAGGGAATCTAGTCTAGAAAATTTTCTAATTTCAAACTCAACTAGGCTTTAAGAAAGGCGTCAGTTATTAAAGAAATGTAAGGGAATAAAGGGACATTGAGGAACATTTTTAGGAACGCTTTTAGGTGGGTGAGGGAAAGTGTCAAATTAAATTAATTAATTAAATAATTTTTTGGTGCAACTAAGGGATTGGGTGACAAATGTATGGGGGAGAATATTTCCTAATTAATTTTTATTAAACTAATTTAATGTGCAATTGAAAATGTCACTAAGAGGAAATCTATAAAAGAAATGGAGAGAAGAGGAAAGGGAACTCTTTGGCTAGCGTAAGGTTATGCTGTTGGATTTTTACTTGACTAATTTTTCTTGTGGGAGTTGGGATACCTAGCTCGGATAGGAGTGGTAGCTCGACCTTGCGAGGCGAGCTGAGAGCTAGATTTTCTATGGTTTGTGTGCATGACCCCTTTGCGGCTCGGGGGGCTCAGGGGGAAGAAGAGTACCCCTAGCATTGGTTGGGAGGTACCGGTGAGGTCTCGACGATTAAAAAGAGGGAGCGAGGAGGATCGCCAGCAGCCGAGGATGATCAACAAGTCCATCCGTTGGTATCAATATGCCTGTTCAAATTTTGCATTGGTAAATTAGTTAATTTTGTATATGGATTTATATGCAGATGAAATTATAATGGATTTATGGAATTGGTAGTGTGTTGTGGGGCAATATTTTTATTGTGATTCATTGTTCAAATATCTATTGAATGACTGTATAATTCTTAGATTGTTGTTAGAGAGATTTTATCTAGACTATATATATTTTACATTAAAAAGGATCTATGCGTTTCCCACATCTCTACCTTGCGAGGTAATGGTGTAAGCACTCCTGAGAGAACTCTAAGAATCTGCACAACAACAATAATAATAGTACAATCTAAGCCCAAACAACAATCTTGCGTTGCGTTGTATTAAAACCCCAAGTTCACCCCTAGTAGATTTTTGTGCTTTTAGGATTCTTCTTGTCTAAGTTTTCTGGGAAGAACTTCATATGCACCAAATTTGCTAAAGTTGAGGTTCTCTTGAAGTGGTAGGTATATATGTCTTCGGCAGGCCTGTGGGGTTCTAGAAGAAAACAAAAAATAACATTTTAGTAGCATGAAAGATCACCAAAACTGAAACTTGTTCTTATGCTTGAGAATACAGATAGAAAATAGTTGAATCATGCTCGAAGGTCTCTCTAGTTTTACGCTTGTCATTTAGACTTTTGCTTTATGCCTCTGAAATATTTTTATTAACTTTTTGTTTAAAAAAAAATTAAAGATTTAAAGCGACTGTAGATGCTGTTTTTTTGGATTGGAGTCATTTTTTTCCTTTAATTACACAGCAAGACAAATTTAGGAATTGTTGTGTGTTGAGGATAGATGGCGTGGAGTTTTCTTCTTTTATTTTTATTGCACCACTAGATAAATTAGGAGTCGAGACTACTTCTTGTGTTTATGCTGGTATTTGTTTCCCCTGTATTGGTTCATGGCATACACATGGTTTTAGGGACACTTGATACTTGTTGTATATACTATTGAATGGATGCTTGGCTATAAATATGTTATAAATCTGATGATATGAAAGGATCTAGAGGTCCATTTCCTCTGTGGTTTATGTTGAAATAATGTAATTGCAAAGAGTATTCTTATTATTATTTGATATATTATTCATTGGATCAATCTCCATTGTGGATTGATCATGTCGGCTATTGTAATAGGACCAAATCCCCTTTTGCAGATTGGTCAAATGATAATTATAATAGGCAGAATAAGAAGTCGGCCCCAACAGATATTTAAGAGGCCCCAGAATATAATTAAGGTGGTTATAACCACTCAGTTGGAGAAGTCGGCCCTGCCAGTGCAGAGACACTTTACATGTGCCAATCTAATATAAATAAGGAGGCTAGTGCCTCACTTAGACACACAACTCACTTGCTCATTTGAGAGACAAGTTTCAGATCTGCTGTTAGAGAAGAAGGAGAGAGAGTGGTGCATATCTGGGAGAGGATCTTCTGCATTAGTTTAAGAGATCTCTTGGCATTGTATTGGCTATCTATATTAAGGAAGTTTTGTTGGGTTTTCTTCCCCTAGAGGGTTTCCCAAGATAAATGCTGCGTCTCTTGTGATTATGCATTTCTCAGTGATCTTGGATTATGCTATTGTTATCTAATGAAATGCAAAGAACTATAATAATGGCTTAAACATTAACATGGTTTCAGAGCCAAGCTAAAGAGAGCATCTTTCACGAGAGAAAAGTGAAAAATGTCACTGTTATCATACATGAAAATTAGGGCTTTTTGTTGGTGAGGTATTTCAGCCCTAAAACCATCTAGAAAAGTGTGCCCTCCCCCAAGGATCATTTTGGCACTTTCAACGCACCTTTTCAGTGGCTAGATCTCCCGGAAAGTGAAACCCTAGTTTCACAAAGTACCAGAAAACCAGAAAACCAGAGTACCAGAAGTACCGGAAGTACCAGAGTACCAGAAGTACCAGAAAACTAGAAGCACCAGTCCAGTAATCCGTAGATCAAGTTTGACAGGGTAAAAGTTGGATTTTCCAAAATCTGACTGCACCAGCTAACTCGCCTCAGCTCAGTGCATCTATCCCCTGGATCCGAATTTCAAAATTCAAAGTTTGAAAAATTAGGGTTTCCTCATAAAACCCTAAGTTGCAGTTGCAGTTGCAGTACCAGTTGCAGTTGCAGCCGTACTACCAGCTGCAATCACCCTTGAAGTTTTTAAAGCGTTTGGTAATGATTACTGCTGCTGCATAGAGCTTATCCTCTAACCCAACCTTCTATCAAGATAGTGTATTGTCTCAGTACAGAAGACAGGTTGAAGAAAGCACTCGTCACTTGAGTGAAGGAGACCTGCAAGAAAAGCAAGCACTCATTCTTGAGGACAAGGCTGCAGGTTTGATTAATCAAGTTGATAAGATTCAAAGGTACACATGACAAGTTGATGACTATAGTTGAGATAACAGTCTTTGTAAAGTATTATACTTGATAGCATGTGAGCATATAGAAGTAAATGCTTTACCTGATACAACTAACACCTCCTCAAAGGAGAAAACTCGTGTGCTAGTTCCAGGTTGCCATGGAGGAATGTTTGATCACAACACTATGAAAGTGTTGACCTCATTTCGTATTGTATTCCTTACCTCAATCTTTGATTTAGACAAGTTACAAGTAATAGCTCTAAAGGAGCTACTATGATGATTGTTCATGCTATTGCTTTATATTATCAAAAGGATATTACTCTTTCCTCTTGTTTTGTTGACCTTGCTCCAGGTCACACGTAATAAGACTGAGGAAGCTATAGTGAAGGTTGCAGAAGACGATGTGCTAAAGGAGAGACCATAAATAAAACAATCATCATTGGAAAAGAAAAAGGTGGCCTGCATAAGCTAAAGGGTCACTCAGAAGCGACCATGACCCACGCCATTGAGAATCCATGTGAACTTTGACATAGAATATTAGCTCACATTAACTACAAGGCGCTACCATACATATGCAAAGCGGTCACATGTTTACCAGAACTCAAAGGTGACCATGAAGGTGCATGCAATGGATGTGCACAAGAGAATAACATCAAGAACCTTTTTCCGAAGAAAGACAACAAAGCAGAAGGAGTCCTAGAACTCATTCATTCAGATGTGTGTGTCCCAATGCCATCGTCCTCCATTAGTGGGTATGTATATTATGTATCATTCATTGATGATTATTCTCGTAAAACCTGGATATATTTCTTGAAATCTAAAGATGAAGTGTTCAACAAGTTCAGGGAATTCAAAGCCTTGATAGAGGACCTTTCTGAAAGGAAGATTAAAATACTCAAGTCAGATAATGCAGGAGAATATACCTCAAAAGAGTTTTTGAACTTCTACAAAGATGTTGGGATCAAGAGGGAACTCACTACTCCCTATAATCCCCAACAAAACGATGTAGTTGAACGAAAGAATAGAACCATAATGGAAGCTGTGAAGACTATGATCCATGATCAAGATCTTCCTATGTGCTTATGGGCAGAAGGAACAATGGCAGATGTATATGTGCAGAACCGATTGTCCCATAGTGCACTTGGGCTCAAGACACCGGAAGAAATGTTCACCGGAAAGAAGCAAGAGGTAAGCCATCTAAAAATATTTGGCTGCCCAGTGTTTATTCATATATCGAAAGAGAAGAGAAACAAGCTGGAACCTTCAGGAAAGAAGGGGATATTTGTGGGATACTGTGAGGTCTCCAAGGCCTTTAGAATCTATATACCAGGTCACCGTCACATTGATATCAGCAGGGACGTGACTTTTGATGAAGATGCAACGCTTAAGAAATCAAGACGATGCCAGCTTGAATAAGTATATGAAGAGGAACCTGTAATCCCCAGTACTACAATGAGGGAGATTCCTAGAGATGCAAAACCAGTGAGGGAAGTCGTAACTTCCCCTGATGAGGAACTTCTAGAAGACCATGATATAGTAGAAGT
>JASDQU010321066.1:0-13109 GCA_032191745.1 Picea mariana | reverse complement strand
TACCAACTTGATCTAAAAATGAAGAAGACTTGTATTCTTGAAAATATTTGCAAGTTTAATTTTATGTGTTAAAATGCAAATGGATCAACTTTGCAACACAACTTTAATAGAATTTACTCATTCAAGATGCATATAAACAACAACAATAAACAATGAACAGAAAACACATAACACAACAAATGATAAAGGAGTTCACCCCTCTCTTGGGCTACATCTCCTGGTCCAGCTTCCAAGAGATATTTTGTATTATTTTCTCAAAGTGATCATGCTTTACAATTCTCAAAATACCTAATAGATGGCTCCAATGGCTCCAGAACGTCCAAAAACCCCTAGCTGGGCTTTTTCGACACCTCGTTTGGCCAAAAATTGAAGAAGATAGGCTTCTTGGAAGTCCCCCTTCAAACTTGTTGTCTCTGCATCGACAAATTGCACCCTTGTTGGCTCAACCTAGCCCCCACACATGTTTAAGCGTTAAAACTCAACATCGGGCGCAACCGCGCAAACTGTGCAAACTGTAGAACGGTTACGGGCACACCTAGCCCCTAACCGCCAAGGCTATGGTCGTGTGACCCATATGACTGCGTGCAAGTGCAAAAATAGGCCCCGTTTCCAAAAGCCAATGGTTAATGTACAAGTGGCGGGTCGTTTGTATAAACGTTGAAACCAAAACGTAAATCTGCGTGCGCGCCAACCATATAGCAATGGGTCATATGTTATTGCAAATACGATCAGGGGTTGGGGCTAAGCCCCAGCCCGGTCCCGCGCCAACCATACACAATAACAAATTCAAATATATTCAAAACCGTTTATATAATAAGACTCATATGGTGGCGCACCGGTTGGCGGCCCTTGTCAAGTCTCTTCCCCTGCCCGGAGGTCGCGGGGTCGAGTCCCGTCGGTTACAAATATTTTAAACCAATATATATGTGACATGTGGCGGCCATTGATTGGGCCACGTGTCTCCATTCCGTTCGCTGCAAACAAGCCATGTCACATGCCAATTGTCCAAATAACTGCCTACCACGTGTCGTACGGCCTGCCACGTCAGCGTCCGTACGGAATGTACAGTCAACATCCTTTTTTTTCCTTGTTTGTCATTTTGAACAGAACGCGATATCTCTCGCTCTCGACGTCCATTTGAACCCAAACGAGTTGCGTTGGGTTTGTAACGACGAGGCCTACGCTCCCGTTCGATTTGAAGCGATTTCGAGCACTTTGAATTTTGAGCAAAATTTGATCCCTTGGATCACTCATCCACCACTTCCAAGCTTCATCAAAAAAATAATCTCTTGCTTTCCTAGGAGTCATATTATATTCTTTTACCAACCTCAACCATTGCATACGATTAATTTCATCTTTATCTTCATCTCCTGTAAATTTAGGTATTTCCATTGATTCTTAATTGAGGTCTAACCCCAATCCTTGACTTCCAACCTCCGTATATTAAGGATAAATTTCTCAAATAGTTATAATCCTTGTTCCAATATTCTTTTATATGTGTTATCTTTCCAATGGATTTTGAATCATCTCAATCGGACATTCCAATCAAAAGTTATGATAGTTTTAAGTGAACATACCTTTGAAACCCTAATTTGGAGTTTGTCTTTCTGGTCGACCTTACTTATGATGTATCTCTGCAATTTCGGTCCTTCTCAGTCTGAAATTGTGACCTGTAGTACTTTGGAATTTCTTCTCTTCCAAGTGGAATTTATGATAACTTCCCCACACCTAGCTGATTTTTGGCCTTTCCGATAGAGAACACTTGTACAGTGTGCTCCGTGCACAATAATTGATATAAAATTCTGCAAATTGTACCAGAAATACTATGGCTTGTGCACTATTCAATGCAACTGGTCTCACTCAATTTGGATTCTCTATGAATAAGTTATGGTTGTTTTATCTGAAACACTTGTTTGAGACTAGTCAATAGGACTAGTCGGATACCCTATCTTCCACAGGGTGTATCTACAAAATTAGGATGACCCAGAAGATAAAAATTTTATCACAGATACCGTGATAATTTCTATGAATATCCTTTGGATTTCAGGGTCTGAAATGTTACAGAAAAAAGTTTATAGCGAAAATCTCGTGATGACTAAATTCAAGATGATTCTAGAACCTTATCTTACACAGTCTATATCTCTGAAAGTATAAGGCCTCAAGAGCTGAAATTTGAACCCAATGTACCTTGATCCATATACTAAATATCCTCCAAGGGGTTCCTTCTGAAACGTTGTAGATAAAAAGTTATAGCGAAAATTCCAAGGTGTCTCAGATGTAACAGCGAAACCCCAAGANTCAAGGTGTCTCAGATGTAACAGCGAAACCCCAAGACCTTGAGCTCTGATACCAAATGTTATGATCCAAATACTCAAAATATCATAAAATAATAGAACTACACACCATGTGAAAAATGTCAACGTGGAACACAACTCCAATATAGATAAGTTACACAATAACTTGTTAAAGAATAGGGGAACCCCCTCCAAATAACCAAATACCATTCATACTTCACAATTCACATGTCAATAATGAATACATGATCTCTTATATATAGCTATTCACACTTGCACATGAGGTCCCTTTATCACTAGGCTGACCCTATGACATATGTATTTACACATTACATGTACATTTAGGCCCATATATGCCCCCCTTGGGGTCATATCATATACATTTAACCATAAATATGCCCCGCTTGAGCCATAACAAGTTACCAGATAGCACAACCGCTTATGTCCACAACTATTGCTGCAACTTGAAATTATTGAACATGCCTATTCGATCCCAACTTCCTTGCAATACTTTCCAAGTTCCATGGATATGAACCTGCCTTCATCATATATTCTCAAACACTTGATTGACGTGCCAACACATCAACCTTTCTACAGAGCCACCTTTCTAACCTGGACACATTGCTCCACCTTGAACTTTGCATTCGAACAACTTTGACCAAATACGGCCAAACCAACCCAAGTGAACATTTGCCGCTCACCTCCAGGGACTTCACACTGGAGTCTCAGTGCTCCACCTTAACATGAACATTCCCTTGACCAAATCCGGCCAAGCTGACCAAGTAAGCCTTCACCGCTTACCTCCAAGCCCATTTACAATGGAGTTCACAAAGCTTTTTATAGGCTTCATTACATGCAATCCATGGACACAATACCACGGGCTACCCAAAAACATGGACACGAAAAACCACGTGCTTTGACCTAAAAACCAGATTTAACTCATTAACGCTTTCACCAGGTCAAGGTTAACCTAACATATATGCCCCCCCCCACATATTCAATCTACCTAAATCTATGTCTAGACTTTTCACCATCACTGCTCTTGATGTTGCCTTACTGTATGAGCAAATTCCACATCTTGAGGTGCCATTGAATTTATCCACTTCAAACTTTGAACTCTCCAATCTTTATTACTCTGCATACCAGATCACTTATCAACAACCTTTCTCGCATCCTTCGCAACACTGAAAACTGGTTATCGTGCAAGCCGAGTAGTGTGTGGAGCGATGATAACAAAGATATCACATCTATCATGCCCCTACTTTGATTCCATCCTTCTACGCTCCATATCTCTCCCAACTACTATCTTTTAACTTATGCAGATCTGTTTGGCTCGACTCAACTACCTTGCTCTGATATCCATTGACTGGATTCTCTTCTCCTTTGCTCTCAGATCCTTCAACTCTACGCTCTGATACCACCTGTTAAGCAGCGGAAGCAAAACAAAACATAAACAAGCAATAAACTAAGAACAATAGTCATAGAATCTAACAGTGATTTACGTGGAAACCCAATACGGGAAAAAACCATGAGGCAATGATAATCAATATTCTTGTTATTCAAGGGAGAATTACAATAGCCAATCATAGGCATACAACCATCCTCTCTTCTGACACACTGTGCTACACTACAGTGCTCATTGATCACTTCACCTCTATGGGTATGCTCGTATATATATCATCTATCAAATAGTTAGACAAACCGATTACAATATGATCCACCAGTTACACAAACTATTCACTGTAGTGTGCATGCATGCACATTCTGTTTTTAACCGATGTGCATGCAACCACATGGGAAATTAGTTGGCACGTTTTCAACACTCTCTACCTGCCTCTTAATGCCTTTGTCTATAGGAACTGGGAAGGAGGTGATCATCTTTGGTCTCTTCGTGGGGGTGGTTTGAGCATAGATGATCAAAGCCTGAAAGCCTCCCCAACGTATAGAGCCAATCACTACTGATCTTGGTATTTGAAGAAGATGGAAAGGAAGTTCCAGGAATCTCTAAAAGGTAGTGGAATTGACCTTGTATAACATAATAGATAAAGCATCGGGAAATGAAATGCTACTCTCACTTGGACTCTTGTAGGTGGCAAAGTCGGCAAACACCGTTCTTCTGTGAAATATGGTGCTCACCTTCCACCCGAAGTTGATGAGAGTCAATTCGAAATTGGCCTAGAGGGATCTTAAGGGTATGCATCCAATAGAGAAGTGTATAGGTTGGTCTGACAATGAGGCTTGTTATCACAAGATTTGTACTTGTACAAAGCCTCCACAAGATATTGATCTTGTATAACGATTGGAAATATCTACCATTATAACCTAAGTAGATATTTCCCTCATTTTAGCGAAGGAAAGAAGTCCAACACAAGGGAGTATTCCCTAGTGACTTCAAGGGATCAAATAACAATATTAGCCAATCCTACACGCCCTATCTTGGTCATTTAGATGGTCAAGCTAGGTCTAGGAAAGGTGAAGGGAAAAATCGATTTGAATGAGGTAATTGGGCAACTTGTATGAGACAATAAACTCTTCAATGCATAAAATCATCAATTACCAAGTTAAGTAACATATTAATCACCTTTCGACACTAGATGACAAGTAAAACTTGTTAGCTTTTGGGGTAGCTCAGACATATGCTTCTGCATTGGCAGTGCCTAGAATGCATAGGTGTCCGAGCGCCACTCTCTAGATATCAACTTTATTGTTGAAGTGGCTTTTATTTAATGACTAAAGTGGCTTTTTGTAAAGTTGAGTGACTTAAGTGATTTAAGTCATCTCGATGAGAGATTAAGTCATAGTTTTTTATCTCAAGAGATCAAGATCAGATCTTGATCGTTGATCACTTTGTAGATAGGGTTTTAGTCATTAGGAGATTATAAAAGCAAATCTAAGGAGAGTGAGAGGCACACAATGAGTGCATGGGATCTTTTTCTCATGTACTTTTGTCTGAGTGGGTAGGGCTGAGGAAATGTGCAAAGGGGCAGTGAGGGAGATAGTAGCCAGGTGGGCTAGGTTATCAGTTGTAGCCTTGTAATCCTCTGATGGACCATTATCCCGGGACGAGAGCCTAGGATTTTTAGCAATAATATCAAACTCAGAACTGGTTTTCCTACAAGGGTGGGTGTTTACCCGAATCTCTTGTGCAATGTGTGTTTGGTGTCTGTTGTTTTAATGCTTCCGCTAAATGTTAGTTGATAACCTGGCTGTGCTAATAATCAATAAAGCGAGTTTATTTGGATTGTTAGTTGTGTGCTGGGTTTGATAGGAAATTGAACATGGTATCAGAGCTGAGCCTTGAAGGTGAAACTATAATTGCACGAGATCGATTCTGCAGCGAGAATTTTTTTTTTATTTTTTCTGCGGGATTTGTTTTTAAGTTTCAGGTTGCTGGATTAAAAAAAAGGGGTACGACAATCGTACAATGCTACCGTACAACTTCTGTACAGAATCATTGGTTGAGAAAATCTGCACGATTCTGAGATCGAGGGCCAATGATTAGTTGAGATCTGGGTGCACGTGGAAAGTAGCAGTCGACAGATCGAGAGAGGAAGCAGCGGGTTGGGCGAATAGAAGGCCAAGCTGGAGAAGACAACCACCAAGGGAGGGCAGACAAGTCACAACAAGAGGCTGTGGAGATCCGTGATGTTGTAGGCAGAGGACGGGTCGAGAAAGTGATGGCTGCGGAAGGGAGTGTGTAGTAGCCACTGGACTGTGGGTAGGAGCCGACGGAGGAGAGGTTGAGCACCGATCGAGTGGAATTTTGCAACAACCACAGAGATTTACTATAGTCGGCAAAGGAGAAAAGCACACCCGAAAACTCGAACCAACAGAGATACGGGGGTTGGTCTAATGGAAAAAGATAGATCCGCACGGGGGGGCGGTCGTGAAATCACCATAGTCGCCAGAAAAGGTGTGGGTTGAGGTAGCCACTAGCTAGCGCGGGCCAACCACCAAAGGCAGCCGACCAACAAAAAAAAGGGTGCTAGCAAGGCCATCTGCGGGCCATCCAGTCAGTTGCCACATAGGACAACGACGAGCCATGCCAGCAGAGAAAAATGATAGGCCACCAACCCAAAAAAGATGAGAGGGCATTCAGGTAGTTCCCCGAGCATCAGGTAGATTGCCTAGAAATTTTCGGGCAGTAGGTTTGGGAGGCCAAATTCGAGTTTTTTAGTAGATTGCCAAGATGGCAGCGTTGGGATTGAGGTTTGGGGATGGGATGTGGACAATGGCTCATCTCGCCATATGACGAGAATGAGTTCGATGTTCCTTAGTTTTTTAGAGAAAGACTTAGATCGCTATGTGACGAGTGGGATGCATACCATGCATGCAGTGAAGGGGATTGGATGTGTCAGATTCCAACTAGAGTTAGGAGTTTTTGTGGAGGTGGCAAGAGTGATGTATGCCCCAGAGCTAAAGGTAAATTTGCTCTCAGTATCAACCTTGCAGGACATGGGATATGTAGTTACATGCAAGGATGGACATGTACTCATATGTTCAGAGGGAGAAGATACCCATAATGCAACAGCGAGGCTTGGCATCGGGGAGGGTATGATGTATAGGGCGTTGGGACAACCTGTAGTGGGGTCTAATGGGATCTTCGATCGTAGATCAGATCAGGGTGCAACAGATGTAGTAGGAGGGTCTTCCAGTTCAAAGGGAGAAACTACAAAAACAACAGTGAGGTTTGGCATCAAGGAGGGTATGGTGTACAGGGTGTTGGGATAGCCTGTAGTGGGGTCCAAGGGGATATTGGATCGTAGATTAGATCAAAGTGCAACGGAGGTAGCAGGAGGGTCTTCATGTGCAGAGGGAGCAGCTACAACAACAATAAATTTGATGGGGTCAGAGATTGATCCAGGAGGAGGTTCTTCCAGAAGTACCTTCCTCGCTAAGAGGGAGTGTTATATTTTGGGGTAGCTCAGATAGGTATAGGCAGTGCCTAGCATGGAGAGGTTTCTGAGCGACACTCTCTAGATATCAACTCTATTATTGAAGTGGCTTTTATTTAATGACTAAAGTGACTTTTTGTAAAGTTGAGTGACTTAAGTGATTTAATTCATCTCAACGAGAGATTAAGTTACAACGTTGATCTCAATAGATCAAGATCAGGTATTGATAGTTGTTCACTTTGGAGATATGGTTTTAGTCATTAGGAGATTATAAAAGAATATCTAAGGAGAATGAGAGGCACACAATGAGTGCATAGGAGCAAAAGGGCGTCTTGCTCATGTACTTGTGTCTGAGTGGGCAGGGTTGAGGAAGTGTGCAAAGGGGCAATGTGGGAGATAGCAGCCAGGTGGGCTAGGCTATCAACTGCAGCCTTGTAATCCTTTGATGGGCCATTATCCTAGGATGGGAGCCCAAGATTTTTAGCAATAAAATCAAACTCAGAACTGGTTTTCCCGCAAGGGTTTTTCCAAGGGTGTTTACCCGAATCTCTTGTGCAATGTTTTTTCGGTTTTTATTTTTATTTTAATGCTTCCTCTAAATGTTAGTTGATAACCTAGCTGTGCTAATAATCAATAAAACGAGTTTACTTGGATTTCTAGTCGTGTGATGGGTTTGACAGGAAATTCAACAAAACCTATTGCTGTTGTAAATTTGCAGCAGTCAACCAGTTTATATCAGCAATGAAAGATTTATAACAACAAGAAGAAATACAACCCATAAAATAAGCAATTTACTCTCTAAACTTAGCTTGCAACAAGGGGAACAATATCTAATTGCTAAATCAATTTTCTGGGCAAGTATTGCCACAATATTAAGTGAATTTGCAGCAATAAACTGCAGCCCTAATGGATGTAGCATACAATTTATGACAGCAACAAGTAAACCAATGAATATACAAAGTGTTAGAGTACAATTAGCTTGCAAACTATGTCATAAATTCAATTTAAGAGAGTGTTTTGACTCTTGAGAGAAATAGTTTAAATCTAACTAGGGTTTCAACCATCACTTACAATCAACTAGACTAGTGTTGTTTCTCTTTCTTGGGCAATGGAGTCAAGAAACACACCATCAAAATTGCTAGGTGCAAGAGGTGTGATGATCAAGCTAGGGCATATAGCCTCATAAACCCTAGCTTCAACTTCTTAAAACAAACCCTAGGGCATATAGCCTCATAAACCCTAGGTGTCACTTTTCCTCTAACCTCTAGCAACAAGATTAAATTGAATTAGGTCAATCCCTAGGGGGATAAAGCCTCTTAATCCCTAAGCCTTAAACTAGCCAAGACAAGAACCTTAGGGTATAAAGCCTCTTAAGCCCTAGAACAATTGTCTTAATGCTTCAACAACTAAAAATAATTGAAAGTAGGAAGGGGATAAATCCTCTTAATCCCTCCCAGGGTTTCAAGTTGCAAGGTACATGCAATAATAAAGCCTTTAAAAGAGCATTTACCAAAATGTACCACACAAGCAAGAGATTTGAACAAAGAAGACTTACTAGGCCAAGTGCATGCATGAGGAAACCCTAATTCACCATTCAACCATCAACAAGAGACAAAGTATCCAATAAAATCTTCCTCCAAGTGGTGCGCACTAGATTCCAAGAGCAAAAGAGAGACAACAAAATTTTCTAGAGTGCTCTCTCACAAGTGTGAGGAGTTGTGATGATGAAAAATGAAATGAGTGCTTCCTCTATTAATATGAGGTAACCAAGCACTAATTGTCCACATAATTTGAGTAAAACATCATCAATCCATGCTAAAAGTGGGTTCGACCCCTCAAAATAGCCTCTACAATGATAAATCATACAAATAAATCATGATAATGCCACACGTGTGGTGATGCCAAGCCTCCCAAGGGTGAAGGAGGGCCTCCCAAGGCCATGTGTCATCATCCAAGGTGCAAACAAGGTGGAGACATGCCATGTCACATCAATTCATCATGTGGTGTCCATGTGGCATGCAAGGCCCATCATCTCCATCAAACTCTAGCTCATGACGTCATCATCAAAAGCCCAATGTCCAAGGTGTAGAAAGCAACATCAAAGGTGGAGAGAGGATGCATCTCATCTCTGCATGTTGTCCAATCCAAACCAAGTGCAATGTCCTCCATCAAGTGGTTGGGTAAGGTGTGGGTGCACTGTCCAAAGTATGGGATTTTTTGCCCATAAGTGTGCCATCATGACCATATCTACCAAAATCAAGCCCACTTGTCCATCATCCAAGGTTTTGAAGATGTGAGAGCATGTGTCTGAGTATGTCAAGCCCTTCAATGACTCAACACTCTGCATCACATGTGCCATAGCATGTAATCATATGCACAACGTTTTGGGTGAAAGCATGGGACGTCCTTCAAAGAACCAGGTCAAAGGCATCCAAATCAAATCAAAGCATGGAATCAAGTAAAACCAATGTTCATAAGGTATAAAAGCCCTTAGATCATACAAAGTAAGTTGTTACTTGAGATAGAAGCCACATAAACGNTGGGACGTCCTTCAAAGAACCAGGTCAAAGGCATCCAAATCAAATCAAAGCATGGAATCAAGTAAAACCAATGTTCATAAGGTATAAAAGCCCTTAGATCATACAAAGTAAGTTGTTACTTGAGATAGAAGCCACATAAACAATTCACATCAAGTATCCCCTTCAAATTTCACATTAGCTCAATACTTTATGCAAGTGCAAAAGTGCAATCTCACTTATGCACGATGTGCCCAACCCAAGAAGAGGCAACACATGATCACTTAAGGGAGAGCATGGTTTAAATAAAGTGCATCTAGTTGTAGATAGTGCATTTAAGGAGCTCAGTGGGTTAGCGCAATCGGTTTGAACCAACAAATTTCAAGGTGAAGATCATTAAGAGGTAATGGGGTTCAAGTTTGGTAGAGTCTCGTTGGATTATAAGTACATGTTGTACTCCAGTGGAATTTACCCCAGGTGCCAGTGAGGAAGTTCTTGGAGGGTCCTCTGAAGGACATTTTCCATGGAAAAAAAGATAGTGCATTTAAGCAACTCTTGTTAATTTTCCTGTTATTTGGATGACTTAAGAAAAACAAGTATCTTATGATGTAATGTACCTAGGGATGGTTAATATGGGGTACCTAGGGAGGTACCCAAGGGGATAATGAATGTAAATGTGGCCATAATAATGGAATAAGCCCACTATGTAATTAAAATGAAAGAATATAATAATAAGAGGTATTTGGCATAGACCCCTAGGAATACTCATGAGAAAGTATAAACACACATGAGTATCATTGTATGGGAGATGTGTTGGATGCATTGTTTTGTAGAAAGCATAGCTTGTGGAGTGATTCCTTCCATAAAGAGTAATTGATGGTGTTACCCTGCTTTAAGGGCTCTTCTCTCTATATTTTTGTGTTGTTCATGGTGAATGCTTTGGTTTCTTTGGTGTTTAAGGGCTTATTTATGAAGTTTTATAGTTTATTCTCTCTTAGAACTATAAAGGTTTATTACAAGTAGTATCAAAGCTCTTTCTTGGGCACAAAGTGGGAGATATTTTTTTTTTCCAAGGTTTTTGACAGAAAAAATAGGACGACAACATTCAGGTTGATTTTTGAAACTTTCTGTGTAGAATTTGAAGAAACCAAACGTAGATTTGAATTCCTCTTGAAAAAAATATCCAAGTTCAAAAAAAATTGTCCAAAACGGAGTTCGAGAAGTGGAGATATCATTGATTTAAAATTAGCCTTTTTTTTCAGGGTTTTTTCTAGTGATAGCCGCAAATTTCACAGATTGGATATCTTTTGTAAAGTGCATAGATTTTAGACAACCAATGCTAGTATATCCAGAGAAGTCATGGCATTTCATAATTGAGATCATAATAGCCAACCAGAGAAGTATACTCAAAGTTATGATCATTTTACATTTTTGGACTTAAACCCTAACTACATAAAGAAACTCCATTGAAAAGTAAGTGATTTTCTTTAGAACCCTAGTTCTATTTTCAAATATGTGGTTTATAGCAAATGATGATGGTCTTATATAAAAGAATACATAAAAGGAAAGAAGTCATTATGGGGAAAGACATGGAGCATTTCGGTACGTCTTCGTTACCACCCCATGCCTAGGGGTAACTGGTAGAGATCATGTCTCATGGCCCACAATGAAGACAATGATCTTGTTAATGACGATGATCAACATGTCCACCCATGATAGCTCAACAACCCCCTTCAAATTGCCTCTTCTACTTTGGATCAATAAAGTTGATCACATCTAGTCAACACAATGTATGGGAGATGGTAAGCTAGCGTCACCATGAGGTATGTTAGTCCTCTCTTCACATAAGGTGTTGTGCTTAATATACTAGGCATGTGGATGAGGATCATTGGTTGAAGTTGGACAATGGATCATAAGCTCAAGAAGTTATGTTGGTTTCGTTGTTTCACGTTAGTGGTCAACATTTGTGCCCTAGTCCCATGTTGTCACCCCCAAGGAAAAGGGGTACTATTGGGGGGCCCTCACAAGGATAACGTTCTGTTTCCCTACCATACTTAACACTTACCATCATGGAGCCTGTCACAGTGTGCTAAACTTTGGTAATGGGTCATGGTTCATTCTCTCATGAGAAGAGGGGCTAAAGGCCGAGAGGTTGATTCCAGCTGCTAGTAAAAGAATAATGCTAAAGAAAGAAAGAGAAATAGCAAAGGACTCTCAAAATCCAGTTCATACTTGAGCTCTACCCTTTTCGCATTCGCCCCAATCCCAAAGCAATGATGTTATGGCTTGAAACCTTATAAAGGAGACTTGCAAATATGATAAGAGGGCAATAAAAAGGAAGATTAAGGGGTTGGAAAAACATAGCGCTTAGAAAGTGGTAACTCAAGAGAAAGTGTACCCTCCACAAAGGCACTCATAGAAATAAACTAAATGACACCATAAGCCATGAAGTAAGCCCAACACATACCACTATCACACTTACTTTTGAAGGGTTCTTTTCTTTCATGCTTCCCCTGAGACATATCCCTTTACTTGGGTCTTTTATGTCATGTTTTGGTTGGCACACCTAAAAGGGTCTCATGAAGGCCCCCCCATATTCAAACTTTCCAACTTACATAAAGTCTTGAGCTAATGATATTTGAAGGGGATACTTGATGTGAACTATTTATGTGGCTTATATCTTAAGTAATGACTTACTTTGTATGATCTAAGGAATTTTATACCTTTTGAACATTGGCTTTACTTGATCTCATGCTTTGATTTGATTTGGATGCACTTGACATGGTCCTTTGAAGGATGTTCGATACTTTCACCCTCGACGGTGTGCCTTTATTGCAGTATATTGCACCTGTGATGCAAAGCGTTGAGTCATTGGATGGATTGACACACTCAGATACAAGCTCTCACATCTCCTAGACCTTCGACACCAGACAAATGGGCTTGTATTTTCTAAATATGATCATAGTGGCATAGAGATGGGAAAAAAGCCCACACCCTGGGCTCTACACCCCAAAGACTATCATGCATTGGATGGAGGACATTGCACTGGTAGATGGTTGGATGACATGCAGAGATGACATACACACTCTTCCACCTTGGATGTCATCCTTTACACCTTGGATGTTGGGCCTTTGGATGATGATGTCATGCTAGGGGTTGATGGAGATGTTGGGGTTTACTGCCACTTGGACACCATATGATGTGACAGGGCACTTGTGTTGAAATAATGCAACTGCGAAGGGCATTCTTATTATTTTGTTATTGGATTAAATCCCCATTGTGGATTAATCATGTCATTATTATTATTTTTATTATTAGGTTAAATCCCCATTGAGGATTAACCAAGTCGGTAATTGTATAAGGACCAAATCCCCTTTTGTGGATTGGTCATCGGACAATTATAA